>JASGCC010000235.1:0-288222 GCA_030067915.1 Hydractinia echinata | reverse complement strand
TGGTTCAAATCTACCACTGCTACCAGCAGAATTACTACTGCCATCAGCAAAGCCACCATTACCACACAGAACAATTACCTCTATAACCAGAAGAACCAACCAACATCTCTATCAAAACCATCACTTCCATTACCACCATCATTGCCACGAGAATCACCTTTAGCACTACTACCACGGGCATTACCACTGTAAAAGCCAGCTATTCCACTACTACGCCTATCGTTTCTTCGCTCACTTGAAAAGGCAGAGCTTCGATAGGAACGGTTGAAGTTAAAGCGGTAGTCTTTGTAAGATTTTGATTCTTTTTCAGCTCTCCGGTTCCAGCTTTGAAAAAATTGGGAATGATTGCCATTCATTTTTTCTATTTCATTCTGCAAAAATTTAAACACTTCTGTTGCCAATTCTTTGCTATGTTCTGGATGTTTGTCAGGATGCCATTTCAAATACAATCGACGAATTACTTTTTTCTTCTCCTCTTCAGACAAAGATTTGATATCATTAAGAATTTTTATGATCTCTTCACATATATCTGCAAATGTTCTTCCTTCATCTTCATTTTGAAGCAACGGTCTATCGCAGCTGGAAGCGGCATCGCTCAAAACGAGGCTTGTATCTTCTGTTGGAATTACAGTAGCCGTTGAATCAAACTTATATAAATCAGTAGCTTTTACATCGACAATGTCATTTTCATTTGCAGATATTTGTACTCCATACACACGAAGCAGTTTATCTGTATTGCGATCAACACGTCGAATTATACCATAGATGTACACACATCTGTTATTTTTTTCTCGTTCAACAGCTACATATTCATCTTTTTCAAAATCCAACAAATCGTGCTTGAGAAGACAGTAAAGTTCTAATGGCACTAAATCTCCTGGAGTGGGTATTTGACCAGACTTCAGAAACTGTGAATCCGATTCATCACGAAATATATCCTTCGCCATCAAGTACCGACGATAAATCAGATAATGGAGTATCTAGCAGTATTGGAACAAGCAACAGTGTTTTCTTCAGAGGATTGTTGAACAGTTCCAACAAAGCTGTGCTGATTTGGGAATACATCAGAGTGTTTTCTCTCTGCGATTCTTTAAAATAGATCTCTAAACAGTCTTCCTTTTTTTTTAGAAATAATAATTTCTCTACAATACTATCAGGGATTAATTTATTTTTGTATGCATATTGTGTCTGGATGTCGCACAAAACAATTACTTTTACTTTCTGTAGCGCGTTGAAAATTTCTTCTCTTTTTTCTTCCAACAAACCTTTATTGACCTCACTATTATTAAAATCTTCATTGGCCTCATGCTTCAACAGTCTCATAAAACACGCAAGGAACTGATCTGACTGTAATCTCTCCTCAATCTTTTTACTGATGTGGTTTTTTGGGACATCCACAACATGCAGTTCAGATGTCAATCTCTCCTCAATCACTTTACTGAGAACTTTTGGTTTCAAATCTTTAGGCAGGTTTTTTCAATAGATTAACATTTACATCAACGTTTTGGTTCATTTCCACTCATCATACTTTGGTATAAGAATTGGTTCTGAGAAATTTTGTAATCTGTTTTCGTATTTCAAATCATCCACAAAAATTGTTTTCGTTGATAGCGTTAAATACACGTCTTTACTATTAAATGAAATAGTAGGTAAATATAGAGAAGTCGAAGTTAACGAATCATCCTTGGTTCTAACCAATACAGTACTAAGAAAAACAACAGCCTTCTTTACAATAATCAAATTATTTACATCCAGCTTTTTCGCACCAAATTCTGTCTTAACCTCTTCTAACAAGGCGCAATATTGTCTCGCATTTGGATGATCTGAACAACCGAGTGATCTGAGAATCTCAAATATTTACCGTGTTTCACATCTATTGAATTGATGTATGGAGTTATGATACGTTCATTTGTCAACACCACTCTGTCGATCTTGTCAATTCTATGATCTTCTTCAACGAGAATAAAACTGATTGACTTTAAAAATGAAATATTTTTTTCGTTAATGCAGTTACCCGTGCCCAAATATTCGTAAAATGATGTTAACACGTTGACAAATGATTCTGATGTTTCTTGATCAAGTATTTTACAACTGCTGGTCTTCTTTTCCATGTCTATTTCAGTGATATTACGAATGTGATTTAGAATATCTTGACAGCAATCCAGTTGAGGCCTTTTAACACCAAGTATGCTTGAATAATCAATTCTCTTTCCATCAACTTGAAATGATGGTGTAGCATAGCTTGGCAATATAGTCTTTGTGGTCCATACTAAATTAGCATCAGATTGACACACAGACTCTTCAAAGCATATACGGTCGAAAGTAGAATTTCTGCTCGGATGAATTTTTTCCCATTTCTTGTTCAGTTTGTGTGGAATTATAAAGGAAATGGATTTGATTTTGTTAAGAAAATCAACATCTCTGAAACAAGGTTTAACAAAAAGCTCTCCACAAAGTAACTTTGATATCAAAAGTGATTCTTCTCTATTTTTATGTTCGACTTTTTAGCGAATTGTAGAAAGAGTTCTTGAGATATGGCAGAAATCAATCCCACAAATCGCAAGAACTTAAGCCAGTCTGGTGTCTGGTATATATCATTTGGGAAATAATTGTCACCATATACCAATTTAAATAAGTCATGTTTAGGATCAAATAACTCATTGGGTGATTTTTTTTGCCCTTCGCTATTTGGAATAAATTTCAAGGATGATATTGTCCTCTTAAATTGATGTGCTACATTTGTTAATCTTGGATGACTTTCGAAATAATCTCTAACAGCAGCCATATGCTCATAGATGGTGTCATCAGACAATGAAGATATTAGCGGAAAAACATAGTTTTGGTAAAATGAAACGAACTCACCTGTGACAAAACCAAGGTGCTCGTACAACCTTTCAACCTCCATTTTACGTTTTAAAACGACGCAATTACTGCCTTTTTCAAATCGCTCCAGTGTATTAAATGGCACTCCAAAAGGCAGCACACAGACGTTAACTGTAACTGATGTCATGTCACCATTCCATCGCTCAAACAGAGGCAATCTCTTTAAATTTAATGCATAATGAGAATCTATTGATTCGTATATGGACTGTAAATAGGGTAAAACAACATTACCTATTGAAGCAAGAGAGACTCCGGAATTGTGAGTCAATGTTAATGCATCTATGACATCTGTGGCCTTGTTAACTGACCCGAATACGTAAGTTGGTAAACGATACTTTTGTGTATCTATTGTGGCAGGCTGAAAGACATTTCCTTCAAGAACTGTTATTACGTGTCTATCAATATGTTCCGAATAATTGGTCAAAGTCAAAACACCTTTTCGTTTGTTTATTGGCATCAGATAGTTCTTTCTATCTATTGTGGCAAGTAGTAATGACCAATCTTCAACTTTCTTTAACACAAGGTCGAGATGTGCATTTTGTGAAGCCAGAGATATAAAAAATCTCCACACTAAAAACAGCCAATATTCTGTAAGAGGCTTGGAAATCTCAATTAGAGTTTGAGAGTTGCAGTAGGTGTCCTTATGCAAGAAACCGGGTAATAATAGAACAAATTCGTTAATATTAAATTCCTTGAAGCAGGTAATTTTCATCCAACTCAACTTTGCATCAAGCACTGCTTGGTTTACTTCCTGATGAGTAAATCTATGTTCTTCTTTTTTAAAGATTTTATTATGATTGGTGAAATACTTTGGATGTTGATGCGAAAATGAAACAAGATCTTTGTTTGCTAAAAGACAAAGAGGTAAGCCTTCAAGAGAATTCGCTTCATTTATACCTTTATTATCCAAAAGGCAGTAACGTAAGACAGTTATAACATTTTTAGCATCCTTAAAAGCTGTCTGCTTTACATTCCTAATTGTCTCACAATTTGGTAGTATGTCTTTCTCTAGCTCAATCAATCTACCTCTGATAATAGCTGGACTTCCTTCGGTCAATTGTACATTGCATCGATCAAAATTATCTGCTATTACTTTGGGAAGAATGTCTGCTCTTATATGAACTTGTTGAAGAATCTGAAGTATTGATGGTCTATAAAATGGTCTCTCTGCACCAGATTCAGAATAATTTAGTTGATCTGGATTAGTGTAGACTAAAAAATCGTCTCTTGGCTTGCAAAATAATAAATCCCCGTCTGCAATTTTAAACACGATCAATAATGGAACATTATGTTCGTAAATATGTTTGTAAAATCTCATGTTGAGAATATTCCAATAGTCAGTGTTGTTTTTATCATTAACAGAATGAGGGAACAGATTGTAAAATCTCTTTATTTTATGGTTAATAACTTCAATGTCATGCAAGCCTTTCGAACATACAGACAATTCATTAGCTTTTGTACGCAGGTACGTTAAATAGCTAGGTAAAACACAATGAAGAAGAATTGCATTATTCCACTTTCGTTCCACTGTTGGATTTTCATTGCTCCAAAGATTTCTTCTGGTTTCATAATCCAAAATAAAATGACCGTTAATGAGAACATTTAAACCGGAACTTATTGGAATTGGAAGAGTACAAAACACGTTGTGAAAATTAGTTTTGGCTGTCCCAGTCGTCTTTTTTTTAACATTTTCACACCTTTCACATTCTGTCTCACTTGAAATAGATGCAATGGCTCCTTTTGGAATCAAACATAATTCGTTGGTTTCGATCATCTTGATAATAGACGTATCAAGCTTTCTCATGTTGTCAAATCCACATTGTTCAATAACATCGAAGTGATAAACAAAAGTTCCATCTTTCGACTTTTGTTGTACACAAACCTTATATGGCAATGATATTGTGACTTTCATCACCCATCCTACATTTGCCAGTTTGCTAGCCAATGTTTTTTGATAACTAATAAAAGCTTTACGCTTCTTTTCAGTAACTCCATATATCCCTGCATTAAAGTTTTCTTCTGTGACCTCTCCTTGGTTTGTTATATACTTGAAAGATAATGATTTTATATTTCTGAGGAAAATTAACATGGCTGGTGCATGCTTTTTTAGATTAGATAACATTTCTTCTACTTCTTCCTGGTAAGTTTCTTTATTTGAAATCTTTGAGGTTTTCGCCATTACCTTATTTCTAAGTGGAAATCTAAATAAGGTTTTCCCTTTGGAATCGTATTCATCTATTAGGTATGCTGATTTTACATCAGTGTACTTTTCTTCAAGTTCTTGTCTACCATTTTTAAGCATTATTCCCGGTTCTATTTCTGTTGCTCCTTCAACATATCTCAAGTTAGGATCAAATATAACTAACGCGTCGCTATGGTCGTCTTCTATAGCTGTCAAGAATGATGGACAATCCGTAATGCCGTAAACAGCATTGAATCCAACGCCATACTTTCCAGTTTTTAACGGTTCTTTACATTTGCTTCCTTGTCCTAAAGCTTGGATAGCAGACAAGTCTTGTTGAGTGAACACGCCGTTATTTGAAACGAGCAACGCAGGACCTTGCATGTCTTTCCATTTGTCTGAAAATATTTTCTCTGTACCATGATTTCTCATGTCAAGAGTTAGGTTTACTTCCGTCGCCCCCGCGTCGTCTGCATTTTGCAAAATTTCTTTCAAAACATCCTCAGTGTCTGAATAACCCTTCAGCAAATTCTTGATACGAGTTGTTAAGTCCACATGTTGTCCGAATGGAATACCAACAGAATTTCGCTGAAAATAGACCGATCGAGAAGGTTTGATACCAACTCTCTTGCAACAAGAATGTGAAATTTCTTCGTGTGAGTAGTGGACATTATTTTCGTAGGGAATCCAATATGCATCCTTGAAACACATATCTGCAGCAGGTCGTAAGACTCCAGTTCTGTCTGGTAGAAGTATTTTAGCACCTTTTTCACATTTCCCATTGCAAAGATACGGTACAATTTTATACAAAATTTGTTTCAATAATTCATTAGGTAAGCTGCGATCTTGAAATTTGAATTTAAGATTATGCAATAAATCAATGTACTCTCTTTCACTGCATTCACGCATAACACCAAGCTTGCTCATTAAATATGGAAAATACTGAATTAGGTTGTTTGGTAACTTGTAGGAGTAACCTGTAATCTCGTGCTCAATCTTAAAATATGCTTGTCGTGGAAAAATAAGTTCATGATCTTTAGAATATATCAACTTTAACAAGGTCAGCTCACCAAATGGTATATTCTTTAACGTGTCAAGGTAACGATACATTTCATCAAGTATTATGCATGCGTCAACACCTTTGCTTTTATCTGTTTCATAAGCGGATATCAATTGGATTATTTGTTCCTTTACAACTTCATATCTTGGTATATTGCAGATGTTTAGATTGTGTAGCAAGGCATCGTATTCTTTATCACATATTAATGATGAACAGCACGCAAGGTTGACGTATTTTGATGTAAATAATTGATTTGGTGCACCAAACGCGTAGTCGTCATTCAACCATTTCGAAAATATTGAAGTTGTTTCTTTCTGTTTTAATGGCACGAATGAAGTGTTTTTTATCGCTTCGAGACTTCCAGAAGATGACGAAATTTCTCGGAGACCATTGTAGATAAAGGGAATTAACTTTCTACTTCTTTCAACAGCATAATTAATACCTTTTGAAACACCGATATATTCGATAACTTTTGCTCTATCAGCTATCTTTTCCCATGACAGGGAATTACTGGCCATCCCCAAACATTGCAGATATGATGCATGACTTCCAAATTCATTCTGCGGAAAAACGTCTTCATCTACATCATAAAGTGCTGCAGCCTTGCTTCTCTCCTGAATTAATTCGCAGAGTAGACGCATTCTTCCATTCGGCTTGGTGGGCACACATTTTTTTGTGCATAAAAAATCTTATATAAGACCTGTATCCTGCTTTCTTTCAAGACAGTAAAGAACTATTTTATTTCTAAGTGATTGATCTAAACTAGGATTATCAATATGCTCGAAAAACACTCTGAAGAAATCGTCTTGTGATACAGTATGATCATGTACGCTTTTTCTGTAACCTAATATAATTAATAGTGATATAAATGTTGATGGCAATTGTGCGCAGACATTTTTTCTCCCTGTCAAATTGTAATACCAGTTCAAACAAGATACGGCGTCAATGGACAAGGGAGAATCAAAATTTGATGATACAAGTTTTATGTCTTCCCAATTTACCCATCCATTCGTCACCGGAAATATAGCCTCTTTCGTGTTTAATATTTGGTAAATTAAAGATTTCAGCGCCTCGAAAACAGCACTTCTGCATCCGGATAACGTTGAAGCAGTAGGAAACAGCTTTAACCATTCTTTTAGTTCAATGTTGGGAAACATACTTTTGATTTTCAATAATAAATTAAAGTAAGCTTGTCCAACATCATACCCAAGGAGGTCATTCCAATCAGTAGCAGCGCCATGTCGTTTTTGATAATTTGTACTTTTTGATAATTGCTTACGATCGTTAGATACCTCAAAAGCTCCATTTATATGAACTGGTAACTGACTTATCTCTGGCAGCGGTAAGAAACAGTAAATGAATCTTTGTTCCAAATCAGTTACTACCTTAGCAGTTTTATTATCTTGCACATCATACTCACATGCTACTCCTCCACAGGGATTAAATCCTTTGTTTTTGCTAGCATGACCGAAAGACTTACTTCCACCAATACAGGAACTGGATATCCATTTTCTTTCTACAATCTTCTTTCCTTTCGTTACTGTGATGACCATGGCATCGGTCAATCCGTAAAGTGGAATGTCATAGGAGAACGCAGGATTCATTTGCTTCAAAATAGAATCAGCATGTTTCATTACACTTTTTGAATTCGGTGTGGTATCTTGTCTTTGTACCTGAAAAAGCAATTTCATTTCACTTGAATTTGAGACTGCTTTATCTAATTGATAAACTTTCACAGATTTAACATTCTCTGTGAAAAGGAGTAAGTGATCTAGATATTCTTTAAACTTGTCAAACAACAAATTCATCTCTCCATTGGTATATTCCATATTTTTTATTTTACTTGCTTGTGCTTGTTCATACTTTCGCAACGGTAATCGAAATAATGTAGCATTGTAGTTTTCCACATCATTTTTTTCGAAATCAGAACGTGCTCCAAAAATGCCATGAAATACCTTGAATTGATCTTGAACATGTGCAAGATCTCTATTATTTGAGCATAGGCGAACTCTGATTCCAGGAGAGTTCGTGTTCTTTATTGCCTTACCAAGATAGTGAATGTGAGGGTCAAATACAACCATCGAGTCTCCACTGAGAAAACTAGGTACATCTGTAAGATGGTATACAGCATTGAATCCCAATCCAAACTTACCAATTTTGGTGTTATCATATTCTTTTGTACCAGCATTTAATTTGGTTATGTTTTTAAAATCTGCTTCCTTAAAAACAGCGTTGTTATAAACCCATAATGCGGGACCCTGCCATACTTTCATGTTCCTGTCAAATAATTTACTTCTTAAGTCTCCATTTTCTCTTTGATCATACAAAAAGCAAACTTCATTTGCACCAGCATCGTCAGCGTTTTGAATAAGTTCTTTAGGTAAAGCCATGTCATCTTCGTAATCCTTTAACAACTTGTTAAGTCTCAGTGTTAGATCTTCATGTTGACCCCATGGTTGAAATATGCAACTATCTTCAACAGACAAAATTTTACTCATTAAATCAGGTATGCCGAGTTTGTCGGCTACAGACTCGTCAATGTTGCGATGTAAGATGTTATACGACAGCATAGAGTTAAAAGAGGTGTTGCCATCAAAATCATGGTAAAAGCATTCTTCTAAGCGAGTTAGTTTCAATATTTTAGAATCAACTGGAACATTTATTTTCTTTATCTGTTCATCACTCAGCGAATCCAATTGGTCTGCCAGATCATACACAAGTCTAACAGCAAGATCTAAATCCTTGGAAGCATCCTTGTTTTCTTCTTCACGCTTCTCCTTCATTCTAGTTAAAACATCAATGTAAATGCTTTCTTCACTGACCTTTTCGGAAAAAAGAAATTTTTTAAATGAGGCAGGAAAATCATCTGGCAGATAGTGATAATATGGGCTTACATCAACTCTTGTTCTGTTAAACAAGATATCTGTCCTATTAACAAATCGTTTACCTTGCCATATCTTTATTCTATTACCCATCACAGCATTTTCCACTTCTCGATAATAGCATTGAGCTAAATACTGATAAATATCATAAGCATTCTTTTTGTACAACCCTCTTTCGTCAGAATTGTAGCTAACAACCAGCGCTTCTAGATGATTGATGATGGTTAAAACTTGTGGTATTACTGTGACGCTTTTTAAATAAGTTGATATTGATGGTTGTGCAACGTATAATTGAGAGCCAGTTAGGTAGAAAGATTCTTGCCTTACGACACTATTAGGTGGTTTTACACACAACTTTGATCCAGCTGCATTTGATCCTAGCCAGCTCAATCCTACTGGATAACCCCTAGGTCTTTCTGTTTCTACAGGAATCCAACTTACTGCATTGCAAGAAGATATATCGATTCCGTTGCTTCTGCTGATTATAAGTATTTGCAATACTTTTTTTACTACGTCATCTTGACTGTAACTTGCCAAATTTTGAATACTGCAAATACTATTTACGATATCCTGTTATGACACCTGACCGAGACGTGTCTTTAAACCTAGACTTTTTAAAGCATTGTTGTTGTACTTAGCATCTGGAAACTTGTTCTTCTCCCCCAAAAACAGATCTTGAAACTGTTGAGTTCTTTCAAAGAGTTCGCATGGTTTAATCCTTGCACCATCACTCAAAACGTACAAATGTTGTTTAAGGTTATTTACAAACGAAGCGGACACTTCACGCGAGGATATTTGTTGCACACAAAAGCTGAAAAGCTCATCCCTTTGAGCAACATTAATGCTATTTATATTTTGCAACACACAGTTGACAATGTGCTCAAAATTCCAGGTGGTAAGGGAATTCTTTAACGTTTGATATAGCTGGTGTGATAAACTTTGCTGTACAATCAGATTTCTAAACGCAGCACTCCAAACACTTGGCACACAACTGCTATCCACTAAAACACAATTACCAATTGGAACATAAGAGGAACTTCTATAAGGTTTCAATAATTTTAGCTGGTATATTACATCCGGTAGGCTTCTTTCGCAAGCACCGATGGCCTCCATCAATCTTGTTTTCTGGTCCTCTGATGATATTTCAACAGAATTGATGACTTTTTGTCCATAACCTGAGTTGTATAAATTCTCAATACTTGTAATAACTCCATTGGCGTCTGGCAGTAAAATCTTCCCCGCATTGCACAGGTCACGTATGATGCCACTATCAATAAAATTTTCAGCAACAAACAGAATTCCGCAGTTTTGCAGAAACAGTTTAGTGGATGGGTCCATTGTTTGGCCCGTGATATAAGGAAAAAATCCGCCTATACGGTTACTACTCATAACTAAAGGTACATTACTCAATTTACACAAGTACCTTTGATTACCTTCAGCTACTGGTATTAAAGGCACCCCATTCAATAACTCCAAAGAAATATTATTTCTTTGTCTGTACGCCAATAAGCTCGTCAGCCAGTCTTTAGTGGGATAACCAGATCTATCAAGCCAGCACACTTTGTCATTCTTGCTTAACCATTTTTGAGGTAGGTTATCTTTAACAGCACGAATACTTGTAGTAACATCATCCATTAAGATCAAGTTGAATTCCCCTAAAACATAATTGAATGTAGTTAAAAGTACTGAATTCTAATGCCATGTAATTGTGGTGCGTGTTCACAAAATAAATAAAAATAAAAGCTTCAGTTTCCTTTAACTTAAGGAATTAGGAGATTATGAGACAATAAATTCTCCTTTGACCCATTTATATTTTTTGAATGAAACATAGAATCATAAAATATCACTTAAAGTATCTGGAAGATTTCTCTGGAGACGAGTCTTCTCTGCTGGTTATATTGTTTTCAAACATCAATGATCGTTAAGAATCTTTGTTGCTTGGTTAACAAAGATAATAAAAGCAAGTGCCGATCCAAAAACGAGTTTTATATAATATACCTTAATTTGTGAAAACCTCAGGCCCATTTTAATTTGAAAGTATATAGTAATGTCAATAGAGTATTGCTTTTTTTAACTCAGCTTCAAAATATGTGACTTAAATTCGAATGAGGTAACAATATACTGTTTTCTTGAAAAGTCATTTGATAGAACGCAGGATATCCGGAATTTTTCAACTGCGTTTAACAACAAAACGCAACTAAATAAATATGTTATTAACCCAGCTAAAAACGTTTTTGTCATACATCTTTAATAACTTAACGTTTGATGTTTAAGTATTTTGATTGCATTGTTTTTTTTATCAACGCAAATGTTCTAAATTTAAATTTTCTTTTTCTTTCTAACTCTCCACGAAATATGGGATTTTCATGAGAATTCCCGAGTGTTCTTTTTTTCGTAAAATTTCAGTACCAACAAACCACATGAGCACGTTTTTGCCGACTATGATATGTAAAACAAGTTAAAAGCAATCCAGACTTTGTATCGTATTTCATCTAAGAGCATTGATAAAAAATTGAATAACCGATGATACGATCACCAATTTCTGGAAAATGAACATGGGTTTATTCTTAAGGTTAAGATAAAATTTTATGACAGATACGAAGACAGTAACAAAAATAGGATGCTGTACCTGAAGCTGCAATAGTTTGAAATCGCTGAAAGAATGTATCATCAGTGGTAAAAAAAGATGTATTTAACACATTCTTCAACGAAGGTAAGATCTCTTTCGGATGGTCTCTGGTTGGTATGTAAATATTTGCAGATTGTTGTCGGTAATAGACACAGTGGTAAGTTCCGTCCACTTTGCAAATTATTGGTAGCCCATTCAGTGCCATTAAATCATTTTTTACTTGAATGGAAAAAGCCAAAATGTGGCATTGCTTGTCTGTTGACAGCTGGTGAAATAAATTGCATTTTTCTTTAAGATGGTTGATTACAATGTTTTTGCTTACAAAAGTAATAACATCTGAAAGAGATTTCAAGATGTGATCAGGGACATGTGCAACATTTGTACCAACGTTTGCAAGAAAAGCTGACACAGCTAGATATTGATTTTTAGACGCAAAGAGTTTTTCTTTTAAAAAACTAACGTTGTGTACGTGGAACCATTTCTTCGTACTGGTAATGTAGATGCATGGAACATTACGTAATTTTTGATACAACTCAATGAGAAATGACTTCCATTTATGATTTACTTCATCGTGATTAGGCCAACAGTTGTAAACAATATTAGCATTGTTTGCTGCAATCAGATGTTTGATTAAATTAAAATAAGCTAAAGGCAAAAGTTTATTAATCAAGCATAAATTCCAATTGACAGATTTATCATTACTTTCTGCTGAAGATATTGTTTTCCATTTCAAGTCTTTGCGGTCAGGCCCAAGTGCAAAAAATCCATTAACATGAACTGGTAGACCAGTCATATGTTTTTCACGCAAAGGTAATGGCAGACCACAAAAGATATGACCACCATCGCTTGAATCTAACGGCATTGCAACAGCAACTAGCGGTATGTAGGATAACTCTTCATCTGTAATCATTTCATAAAAATCGTCGCCAGTCCTGGTGTATCCAAAATATTCACTCAACATGAAGGAATAGGATGTCTTCTTTCCTCCTGAATCTTCCTCAATGTCCACTTGATGATTTAAAGTTAATTCTTGGAAGTTGCTTTGCAGGACTTGTTTTGTCAATCTGCCACTAAAAGCTTTTTTTTGCTGACCATACTGCTGAACACATCTTTGAGAGATATTTACAGAATACAATTCCTCCATTTGTTTTTTACCAGAACTTATTTTATAAAACTTGATGGATTGAACGTTCTTGAGGAAGAGGAGGTTCATGTATCCATCATTCATGAACGTGTTGATCAACTGCATAAATCGAGTATTGTCATAACATACGCTTGATATGTCCGATTTTTCTTGTCGAAGAGGAAATCTAAATAATGTTCCATCACATTTACCGTTTCCATCAAGAGAATATGTTGGCAGCTGTTTAAATGGATCAAAATCAGAATAATTTTTAAATTTCCTCTTATCATCCAAGTTTGAAAAGTCAAGAAATTCCAACTCATCTGTGAAAGTCTTTGCAATTGGATCAAGGTATGCAAAAATTGTTTCACTTGAGATTGTAGGCAAATCTAAAAACAGAAACAGAATGTATAAACCTTTAAGTATATTTTTACCGCGATCACATGATTTCTTAGTCCTGTACTATACAGGACTAAGAAATCATGTGATCGCGTTTCGTATATTTATACATTATTTCACCCTGTTTCTTTCTTTATTTTTTTCTCTATTTCTTATTTTTCTTTTTTATTGTAGTTGGTGAAAATTCCTCTAACTAAGTATACAATAACATGGGTTGCCAAGTCCCTCTCACTATCTTTTATTTCCTCTAAACTTTTCTGAATTTCTGACTTAAAGAGCTTGAATTCCTCATTAATATTGCCCATTTCAGTAAATCCAATTAATTGCCTGTTCATTTTCTGTATACTAATTCACTTTTGATTTTAATTTCATCAGAACATAATTTTAATACATTCAGACACCAAGTTGGACATGATAACTTTCAACATGGCATTTTCCTTTTTGAGCGCCAGCAATACGTTCTTCCAGTTCAGATCTACACAAATATCTATAATTTGCTTTGGAAGAATTAGACACGTTCTCAAGAAATTTAAATACTTTTGGCATTCAAAACACATATTGAAATTATCTTCTAACACCACATAGCTACAGTTTTTGTGTCTGATTATATTGAAATTTTCTTTATGTAGTGGAACATGCTGCTGGTTTTCCACGGTAGCTAACGAGAAGGGCTCCTTGATTTCCAAACGGTTTTCTATAACATCCCCAAACCCTGATATACCCTCACAAAAATTAATTTTTGAGTAAACTTGCATGTTGTTGTCATTAATAGCATTGTCCAAATTATAAAGTTCTCTAAGCTGATTAGTTATGTTAGTTCCATAAAATAAAAGCCTCCACTGATTTTTTATATCAATATTCAAAACTAATTTGTTTTGTAGTGTACCATACTTCATAATCACATTCACATATGTTCTTTTCATGCTCTTAATATTTTGTTTCATGAATCCCAAATTTGCCAACTTTTTATCAAGTGCCTGTACATGCAAAAAATCACTACTTTCTGTTTGGACGGGGCAAATTTTGCAGATAACTGTGTGTTGTTCAAAATCTGGAGCATCCATATGTGGTCGGCTTTCATGATCCTTCTTTTCAAAGTGGTGTATTTTCATTCTACAATTTTTGCAAATAACCTTTGGATAAATATTCCCATCTTCTTCGCTAACATTCACACTATATACCCTATGGATCAATTTACTGTATTCCATAACAGATTTAGCATTCCAATATCCCTGTTTTAACGTTATTTTGCTACTACAAAGTCTACAAAACAATTTTAAAAAATTCTTGTGTTGTTCCATGTCATTCTCCTCCATTTTAACGTTTTAATTAAAGGGTCTTTGCTTTATGCACGAATATTAAAGATGGCTGACATGCCTTTTTTTTGTCAACAACAAAAAAATACGAAGAATAGGCTTAACAAAAACATTAATAACTTTTAGACCTATGAACGAAATTACACCATTTAAAAAAGAAAATGATTATTAACTCTTCTACTTTTCCCCAATTTTGACTAACTCTTGACTCAAAATTTTATCATGCTAAATTTAAGTAAAACGTCGAGCATATTTTTATAAAAATATATACGGTTGAAACTGATTAAAAAACTTATTGGTTGAAGATCGGAGATAAACAAAAGTTGTTATGACAACTCACCCTTTCCCTGAGAGAGGAAAACAACACAACAACACCAAAATGGTCTTGCTTTGTCTAAAAACCACGTTTTTATACAAGAAAACAAACGGCCGGATAAAGGATTACGTAACGATTTTTTGTAAAAATCCAGTGAAACGCGCATGGCGCATAGATATCAAAGGGATGCCGAAAGAATAACAATTTGAATAGAATTTTATGCGCACTGATATGAGTTCAATCTCCTTCTTTATGTGATATTTTGGTGACACAGCACAATAAAACCAGGACAATTTTTGTAAATATGCTTCAGAACGAATGGCTCTAGTAAATCTTTTAGTAGTTGTGAGTTGTAATCAGTGATAGGACTAATTATAATTTCACTTAACATTTCATATGAAAATGTAGAACCGTAAACTAAAACAAATTATAATAACTTGATTGAGATATTGAGAGCTACAAATTAGTTTTACTTTGGTAATAGTCCAGGAGCTCATAACAGAATTTTAGGTCTCATCTCTTTAATAATAGCCGTATTCCGTCTGTCTGTTCGTGCGTCTATTTGTCTTTTTGTTACGGAAACACGAAATGCGATATATAAAGGATGGGCGACCCCGTTGATTTTTCCACGGGTTAACGACTAGTCTATATAATAATACGCTAAGTGTGTCTGTCTGTCTGTGACAGGCAAAGTGGATTATATTTTTTTACAATTTTCTTTAACAGCATCTATATGTATCCCCTATAAAAATGTTCTGTATTTTATAAACGTTTTTGTTGACTATTTTGAATGGCTAAAACAAAGCATGTGATATAAGAAAGTGATTTCATTAGTTAGGAATTTTATTGCATGCGAATTTAAATTTACCGTGACGGGAGCTTTGTTATAAATTGTTATACGAGTAAAGTCACAGGCAATTAACGTTGTTATTATAGTTGTCAATTCGGTCAAAGGTTTTAATTGTTTGCGTCTTTAAAATGAAACTGACAACAAATGATTTTGTAATAAGAAACATACAATAAATTTTAAATGTTTTTGAGTGGATATCTCCACGGGATTTCGTTTAAAACGTTTCTTTTTCAGCCTTCTTAATAAAATTATCAACAAACCTTTTTGTGATAAGAAGCAAAATAAATTTAAGTGGATTATTCCACGGGTTTAAATAACTAGTCTATATAATAATACGCCAGTTCCGTGTGTCTGTAACAGGCAAAGTGGATGTGTTGTTTTTTCTAAAGAAACAGCCGCGGTAACATGTCACTTTTGCTAAACTTTTATTTTTATTCTGTCTTTTGTGTGCTTTTTGAAATTGATTTAAAATTTTTGTTTTTAAAAAGACACGGTTAATTTATTTTATTGTTCCCTTTGTGTAATTATGTAAACTTTATTACACAAAAGTCACGGGTAATTAATTTATTCCCTCAAGCACGTGTCTATTGTCTACTGTTATATGAAAAACATATTGGTTTTATTTATTCCCGCTTGAATGGAATTAACGAAAAGAATTGACGAAAAGAAAAATGAATTTTATGGTTAATTTCGCTCACTATTTCACTGTTTTTTTATTCGGTATCTATAGTGGATTTTTCCACGGGACTAAATACTAGTCTATATAATAATACGCCAGTTCCGTGTGTCTGCAACAGGCAAAGTGGATGTGTTGTTTTTTCTAAAGAAACAGCCGCGGTAACATGTCACTTTTGCTAAACTTTTATTTTTAATCTGTCTTTTGTGTGCTTTTTCAAATTGATTTAACTATAGTGGATTTTTCCACGGGACTAAATACTAGTTTTCTACAAAACGTTTGGCACTCACATTAGGTTGGTAGTATTATAAAAATCACATGATCAGCTTACCCAATTTGGGGGCGTTTAGCTTCTAAAATCACCCTACTTTGAGACCCCCAGATGGTCTGATAATGCTCAAACATATAACATGTTTTTTATTATGTGAGAATTTTAAAAAAATTATAAAGCTTATGAAAAAATTGAGCCTTAAAAACGGGTTAGACCCCCTTAAACACCATGTTTGGGACATCAATTTGACACTCCAAGGGCTACAAACTCTAAATTTTAAACAATCATTCTCTACCATAGTGGGATTTGATTGGTCATAAAGCTGACCGAAAACGTTCTGACTCATTCTCGTCCCCAGTGCTCTTTGAGATTAAAATCTCGAAAGTAGCTCTGGACCTGTCTGGTCACGTGATGAAAATATGCCACTATATGTGGCATATTTTTGTGACTCGATTACCTGATGTTGTACTCGTTTAAACGCTTAGACATTGTTGGAAGATCAATTTTAAAGTCGCTTTTTGACATTTCTAAACACGGCAGAAATTATTTACATACAATGTTCAATATCGATCATATCTCATTTACCGTCAATCGCAACAAACTGAATCTTTTTACCAGACTGATAAACAACGAAAATACTCGCTCGATAATTTTATCACAACTAGTAAACACAATTGAAAGAAACAGCTTTGTATACGAAATTCTTAGTTTGTGCGACAGTCTCAAAATAAATTTCTACGATCTTCTTGTATGCAGAAATAAAATTGTTCTATCTTTTACACACGATGAATTACCGATTGACGTTCACAATACGCTCGCATTAGCAATTGACTTCTGGCATATTAAAGAGCAAAGCCAGAATTTTAAAGCGTTGTTTGAGGAAAACATTCCTGTGATTTAATTATTTCTGAAAATTTTACCTTGTATTTTGTTACTATGGGTGTTTAAATAGAAATTATTATTATTATTACTTGTAAACTAGCCGTTTTTAATTTGACTTATCGTTTGTGGGGACCAATTGTGTTCGTGATTAAGCACAACTTGAGAATCTGACAGTACAGTGGGAAGATCCTGAAAAGAAATTTAATTTGATGATTCTAAGTCCAAAGCACTTATTTAAATTTTTAAAAAACTTTTTAATGTTTAAGCTATAAATCTTAAACTTAGTTACGTAGTCAGTCTCTGTTTTGTAGCTTAGGTTCTAGTTTTAGCTAGAGCTATATAGCTAGCTATAAGCGAAAGTCTCACTATACGTACAAATTTAGCACACTAGTTAGCTAACTATTTATCCAGTATATTGCCGTTTTCAATCATGAGCTTATATTTTTAATCATAAATTTAACCAGAGTGGCTTCTACTACTACAAGACTCCAAAAAAGATACCATCTATATATCTCTAGCTATATAGAAATAGCTAGTTTTTTTCTGTGAAAACTGTTTTGTTACACCAGCCTAGAGCTTGATTATATAAGATGGATTGACCCATTTACAGCATAAAATAGACCACTATTAAATTTTTTTTTGACATTATATAAAGCAGGCCAACTCTCCTAAGGCCAGCTGCCTCGTTTTCCAACTCAGGATAAGTTGAATCGGTGACCACTATTAAAAATTTCTTTGACATTATATAAAGCAGGCCAACTCTCCTAAAGCCAGCTGGCTCGTTTTCCAACTCAGGATGAGTTGAATCGGGAGTTGACTCGATTCATATATTATCACTTGGCAAGCCAGTGTCAGGTTGAAAAAGCAAAAACATGCGTATTGCAAGCTAAAACAAAAAGAAACAACCATGTTATGTTTTACATTTCTTATCAGTTTTATTTTGTCAAAAAATAAGATTATTTTCTGTATTAAGGGAATTTAATTAAAGCAAAGACAAAAACCTTAGATTTGAATTAGCAAATCATTGGTAGCTAAACCAAATACTCATTGACAATTTGATGTGTATTTTGCTGGTTTGTTTACACCTATTTTTTTTAAAAACAGAACAGTATATATAGATCATTTCCTGGGTTGACTTTTCGAATAAAAATTTTGAAGCAGGTTGATCTGCCAACTGAGCAAATACGGACCTAACCTGCATCGTATAATCAGGTTTGTGATACACAATAGACTTGTTAGCACAGAAAAGTTAGATTCAATAACGGATGTGCAAAATTTTTGCTTTTTTCTTGAAATAAAAGGCATGAAATTTTTTTGTTAAACAATTTTGTAATCAGGATGCCATAAAAAAAAAAAAAAGTTTGCAATCAAAAGGCATTTTTATAAAACATTACAGTTTGAATATTTTTTTAAAAGAAAAATGATGACAGAAAAATGTTTTATTTTTATTTATATAATGTTTCAGTAATGGAATGTTTATATCACACAAACATTTTCATCTTGTTTTGTTGAATTTATTTCTGCAAATTTTTTGGAACATAATTTGGCAGATATAGGGTCAAAATAAAAAAAAACATTATCCGAAAATGTCTTTTTATTTATAATAACTTTAGTGTAATGTAAGAGCATAAATTTTTATAAAATACAAAAGATTTGAAAAATTTCTACTTTTGCGGATGATAAAAAGTAATGCAATATACAATGTATACACTTTTGTAAAAAAGGAAAATAAAGAAAATATTGAAGACAAACTTTTATATATTTTTAAAGAATCCATCAATAAAATTCTTAAATCAGACCCAAACTATGTTTAAGGAAAAATGGCTATATCTTAAAATCATAATCCAAAAATATTAGCGATAAAATATCTTGCCACAATTTAAGTGTTTGCTCAGATTTTCTAATTTCGTCATTTTTTTTACTTTTTTATTAAAGTTTTGTTCTCTTCAATTTTATTTTATTAAAATTTATATAATTGTTGCACAGTCATTCTAAAAGTGACTTAAATCCGGCTTTTTGAAAAAAATATAATTATATGCTTTATATTTTGCTGAACATTTTCTACAATGTTATTTTTGAACGAATTATTTTACTGCCACGATATTCGGTTCTTACATAAAATATATAACTTTTGCGAGAATGCTTCAAAATTTCCAAAATAATAAGACTCTTAGTATTTGAAACTTACAAAAGCTTATGCTCTTAAAGTTGGTACAATATGGTTAAATCACAGCATTTTTTAATACAAGTTTTTCCACTGCATCTTATTCCACGAAAAAGAAAATAGGATAGACTTTGTTGAACGTCAGAAGGAAACACCAATTTATATTTTTTAATGGAAAAGAACTCTAAAAAAGTGTAGCTAGCCAGCTATATACTTTCCAGACGAAGCTGTGAGTTTCACCTGGCTTACTAAAAAAACATTTCCTACAACATGAATAAACATTTGCATAGCATGCAGTAACTTTTAGCTAGCTAGTAGCAAAGTAGTGTTAGCTAGCTAGAAACCACCTCCCTTCACCCTTCAGCCTGGATAGTGGGCCACATGTGGTGTAACACTAAAATTTAGCTATCTAAAGAATGGTCAAATACTAACAGTAATTGTTGTTAAAAGAGAGAGAGCAGAATTATGTTCTTGGTAGATATATGTATATATATACAATAAATGTACAATAATAAATACAATAAGTACAATAATGTACAATGTGTACAATAATGCGTACAACACATAATGTACAATGTGTACAATAAATAATGGAGAAGATTTCCTAACATGTCACAACACCATTTACCCTCCACAACTACACCTGAAAGTCGAACATCATGGAACCAAAGCTACATTTCTAGATTTAGATATTGAAATAAAAGACAACATTTTCATATATAAACTCGTCGACAAAAGAGATAAATTTCCATTCCATATAGTACGCATGCCAGATCGGAAAAGCAATATACCATCATCTACCTTTTATGGACCAATCTTTTCCGAATTTTTACGAATTGGCAGATGCTGCTTACTAGTCGAAGACTTTTCCCGAGCTTCCATACTTTTTAATAGAATGATCAAACAAGGAGGAAATAAAAACATGATCTCCAAACAAATTATTAAAGTAATGCGTCGCTACAATAGCGTTTTTAATAAATATAACAAAAACAGTGAAGAAATAATTGAATTATTAATAACTAAATAGGAAGAACATAATTTTGCTACACGAATTTGTCTATATTGTTATCACTTTACTATATAAAGTCTTTGGATTTGTTCTGCCCAATCTTGGAACACGCCCCGTCTTAAGACTGGCCAGGCCAATCTTCCGACAGTGACAAATGGGTGGCCAGTCTTAAGACTGGACTGCCCAATCTATAGACGTACATGCCCAATCTTAGAACAATTGTGGAAGACAAACAGAACAATAAAATTTTTAGACCCTACCTCTTAAAAGGAACTTTAAATTGAAACTTTTCTTGAAAAATCAAAAGACCAAAAATTTATATATACCATGTATTAAACATGTGTTTAAAAAAATTGAAACTACTCAACCATATTAGCTAGCTAGCTGGCTACAGCTCACTAGCTGGCTAAACATCTCATCCAATGAAATTAACAGCTAGCTAACTAATAATATGGTTGAATACGATTTTTCTGATTCTTCATAAATATAAACATTTTATTTTTTAAATTTAGCCACTACAAGCTGTATATAAATGCTAAATGTATGACACATACTCTACAGCTACGATTTTTACTCTACTGTGTCCAAAAACTGGCCGGGTCAATCATGGGTCAATTCGACAGTACCCAAAATATGATGTTTTAATGTGCCTGAGAATGTTTGTTGGGTCTTGCAAACAACAGAGCTTGTGTGGCACATCCCTTCTTTAAAATCTAAAAGGTGTCCTAACATGGTGTTTTGCCCAATCTTGTGACGCCCTGCCCAGTCTTAAGACTGGCCGGCCAGTCTTAAGACCGGGCAATTTTATGTCCAAAGATTGGGCAGCGTCCTAAGATTGGGCAGAACAGATTCATTCACACACCATATCTATCCCAAATATTTCACGGCAGGCCGTGTTTCATAATTCTTCATCTGCTGCTGGCTAGCTCATTCATATAGTTTTTTCAAAATCAAACCATTTTTACCTGCTGGACAGTTATTCCTCCAGCATGTTATTTATATTTGCAGCATTAATTTATTTTATGTGTTGTCTGTGACAGTTTCTTATTTATTTCAATACGCACTTAATGCTGGACATTCACGCTGCAGGTCAGGCTTGCTATCTCATTTATACTATTGTTTATACTAATGACACTATTATGCTGGACATTTTATATTACAAATCGTTTCGTAGCTGGTCTTTGAAACTCGACTTATGGTACAAACCATCAAATCCCTTTTGACTTGTGACAATTGTCATTAATTATACCAACAACAAACACACCTATGACGGTGGGAATTAGCTACTCCTGCTGGGCATCCAGTGCAATTGAAACTGTTTAGAAATAATTACCCGAAACAGTTGCACTGGTATCTACTGATGAGTCATCAGGTGTTTTCCTATTCATTTTGTTGTTCTTTTCCTTTTTTCAAAAACAGGTTACATAATAGCCAGGAGACCCAGCGTAATTTTTCTTACCACCAGGAAATCGGAGTAGTTAAGGTGGGAAAAATTACGCTGGGTCTCAAACGATTTTTCTGCGGCCAAAATCTGGCCGCGCTTTTTGATTGGCTAATTCTATTGTTTTTTGCTCACGTGGTCCATGTCGGGGAAAGCCCTTTTCATCCGAATATTCCAGCGAGTGGTTTCACTCACCCTAACAAACATTAGTAAACTATAAAGTTTTTACCACAGTAAGATGTGGCCAAGCCTGGTAAACAACTCACAGATAAATTAAAATGGCCTCCGAAGCGATTAGTCACATTGTCCAATTTAAACTCGGGGTTTCCGCTGAGTCATTCGTTTGCGTCTAAGCTTTAGTTTGAGAGAAACTCATTTTATCAACTCGAGGAAGAAAGCTTAGTTAACTAGGCTAGTTACATAAAGGTACACATGGCAAAACTTTCGTTCGGAAATGGTTATTCAAATATAACAAGAAACCTTGACGGTTTGAAACACTCGTCGTTTCTGTATATGTGCATGTTCATGAGTATTCTATTACTTATATTTTGATAGATGGGATTGCTTAAGCCATAACCGCTTCCATCGATACCGGTTACCGTCTGTGTTGCTTCTACTGTTCTAGCCAGTCGCGAAGTTCCAGAAGGGAAGTACGAAAGTTGCTTCAACAAACAACATGACAATGCCTGTTGCATGACGAACCAATTAGATTACTGATTTTTTCGCGGTGAGCGAATTGCATTTATTTCTTCATTTAAAACTCTGGATAAAATGGCAGCATGGCGTATGAATGTTCTCTTTGGTGAAAGTGTGGTGGTGATTAAGACATGTTTGTTTTGATTAACTAAAGTTAAAACACCGGGTTCATTAAGTTTTTCTATATAGCTCCCATTCATAGACATCAGATCACCTTCTTTTCTGAATGGATAATACAATAAAAGTAAATGGTGTGCATATTGTTCAGGGCATTTATGCTTGTTTGGCACATGAAATCTTAATACTGACTTCACTTTACGGCATTTAAGTTTTTCATTTGTTCTCATCAAAGGTATTGGTGAGGGATAGGTACTTGTGTTATGGTTATTTTCCAAATCATTTTCAGGAAGTATAGTAGGTTGGCAATCATTGTTATCATCGAATTTACCAGCTAAATAGTAATTAGCAAGAAAATTTGCATAACAAAATTGATCTAAAACAGCATATTTCCCCTTATCAAAGTTCAAATCAGGTCTATCAACATAACGATCAAGCATATTCCTTTGAAATACATCACAGCTATCTTCAGGCAGTTCATCAATCTTCTCTTTACTCAGGCATATTCTATATCGCTTTTCAGGTAAATTTGTATTTGCAAATACAACTTTAGGAAATGTTCGTCTGAGCCAAAGTTCAGGCATTAATAAGTAAACAGCTTCTTGAATTGAGCACTGCCTCTTTGTTGTGAAAATGCGTGCTATTGATCTCATCTGTTCAACATATGTCCTATCCGAACAGAAAGCTTCTTTTGCAGCTTGTTTCATTGCTTCTGATGTCTCATCCTCACATTTGGAGAAGTAGGCACACATGTATGTGACAGCTTTATAATGATTAAACACTGGCTGAATATCATTATTAGCTTCCCATGCTAGTAAGCCTTCTTCAAAATAATTGTTTACAAAACAAGAATTTGGTGGTCGTCTCAAGTGAAGCTGGAAATCATTATCACTGGAAATACCTAGTGCATGATAATATTCATTTTCAGTAATATTAAGTTCATTCAAGATGTCTGTTATAGTAGGCACCTGCTCAAAGTTCTCTTTATCTGAATATAGAATATTTCTCTGCCTTGGATTTAAATTACAATCAATATAAGCCTTGACCTTATTCAATATTGCCTCTCGTTTTTCGAAAATTATGCTACGTTCAGCAGGGTTTAAGTTCTCACAAAGTGGCAGAGCAGCAATAGTCTTTTCAGAGAAAAAACGACCAAACTGGTATCGACAACTTTCATTTTTATATTTTCTGCACGATTTTGAGTGAGAATGTACCTGATAAGAGGTTACTAAATTAAATAATTCTAAATTCTGTTCTCGTTCTGGAACTTTTGCCTTGATAATTGCATCAACAAATCTAATATATTCATCAACGTTCTGCCTGGTCAAGGTTGGTGCATTCAGAACCCACAAAAAAGAATGGATGTGTGGACTACCACGAATCTGGAATTCAACACAAATAGCATGATAGGTAACTTTGCCAAGAGGTCCATCTACAATGATTTCTTTGAAAAAATATTCAACACGGTATTGGAAATGGCGAGCTAGTAGAACAGGGTTTAAATTTAAAAACCGGCATCGTTCAAAGTAGGTCATATTGATGATTTCCTCATCAGACAGATTTTCACCATTCAGTTTGGCAATTATTGATATTAGTTCATTCCACCTCAAATCAGCACAACTTAAAGTCATAAAGAAAGTTGGGAGACCAAGCTGTTTTACCATAGATAGAACCTCTGAAAGAAATCGCTTCCAATAGGCTGGTGTTCCCTTCACAGGACTCATGAATTGAAAGCCTTTATCTTCCGCAATAAAAGACTTCACAGCCTCTGGAAAATTTCTTGACAACATTCCTGCTGTAAGAGAATCAGTTGAAACTTTTTTCATGGCAATATTAATTTGGCTGTTCAGATTGAGTTGTTGGATGGTAGATAATGCATAAAATATATAATCAGAGTCCTCCGCAAACTTTTGTGTATAATTCAAGAGACGTTGGTTAAAATACTTTACTGGACTCAGTTTAATATCACGTTCAGCTTTGTAACCAAATTTCCCTGTTGGGAATAGATGAGGGTGTGCTAATTCTTCACAGTATAGATCCTGTAACATTGAAAGTGGTATCTCACCTTCGCCTGGTGCTATGCTAAAATCCTCTGCTTGAGGTACATTAGATAACATCATAGTTTCATTGGAGACAAGCCTATGCAAGTCTAAAGGGTTTTCAATGTCTTCAAGGTCAATGCTGGTTCTATACGAGTCACTTGATAAATGTTCTGTTTCTTCAGGTTCATTCAGGCTTGTAAGAGATACAGGAATTTGACTTTCATCAATCACTATATCTGCATACAGGGGATTGTGCTGTTTCAAATAAAGCAGAGCTGCTTTCACACGCTGTGGATTAACAGGTTCAAAATATACATGCCCACGAAAAGATAATTTCCGTTTCAATTTTATCATTAATATGCCATTGCTATCTGCACCGTGTGGCAATGTAGTAGTAACATTTTGGCAATCAATGGGAACATTACAAATGCTACCTTTCAGTTTAGGAGATTGACCTTTAGGCATAATTGCTATTTTTTTAAATAATATTCTTCTCGCAAAAATAGTTCTTTCTAGCCTATTTAAATTTTTTAAATCATCTGGTAAATCATATAGTTCTAATTTGTTCCAGACAGCTTGTGAAGGGGTTTGAGATTTCACTAACTTTTTATGACATGATTTACAAATATAGGACATTCCATCATTACTTAAGACAGTGTGGAGTTGCAGATCAATAGGATACTTTTCGGAAGAGAAAAAAACAACAGATCTTCTGTAATGGCAACGATGACATACAACACAAATAAATACTGGTCCCTCCTTGACAGCACTTTTAAACCTTTCTATTTTCTCAGCCATTGCTTCGTCCTTGTACCAGCCACATTTCTTTTTTGATTGAGGTTCATGTGAGTCTTTGACTAACCTTGTTTTCCTGACATATTTTCGTTTACCTCTACCCCCAAAAACTCCGCCTACCCGACCTCCCCCCTCACTCACCAAAACCAACCTGCTCTCCAACCACCTCACCACCAAAAACCCCGCCTCTTCCACCTCCACCCCTGCTTTTTACCAACTTGCCCACCTCCCGATCGACAAAACCCCGCTTCCACCTCCCTCCACCCCCACCCCGAAACCGATAAATCTAACGCATGCGCACACGCCATTAGTAATAATGCTGACATCAACAAAATCTAGCGCATGCGCAGTTGAATAGGGAATTCCCCCTATTCAAACTCGACCGCGCTATTTGAAGTTGAAAGCTACCCATAATAAATATGAGTTGGTTCAGGAAAGCAATCAGTAAAATATATAGCACCGTGTCGGCACCGGTAGCAGCAACTCGCGACGCTCTCGCCGATCAACTACGGAGCGTGCGGGATACTGTTACTTTCTATTACAACAAGGCGAAGGAGCAAATCTCGGGAGCGACATCGCTCCACGATGAGGTCCAGCGGATTACTATCGAAGATGAATACCAGGGAATTGCAGACCTCAAACACATGTTCGCTAAGGAATCGAAGCAAGCCACGAACCAGGACGGAATCAAGGACATTCAGCACATATTCGACGAGAATGACACGCAATTTTTGGAAGAGGGAAGGCGCATCAGGACGTGGCAGTTCAACAGGAACCTTAACCAACCGCTGACAGAGGCCATCATGCAAAAAATCACGCCTCACGTAGACAGGCGAGTCAAGGTAGTCTACAGCTTCAGCTGTGATATTTATCGAGGTGGTGGCGATGTGTCAGCCTACCACAAGACCAAGAGCTCACAGTCACTACAAGCATGGTGGAAATCGAGGCCTTTATGGAAGAATGTGAGATGAAGCGACTGGATCTGGAAGATGCGGAGTTCTGGATCAAGGCCTATCTACCACCCGACAGAACCATCGAGACTCCCGGAGCATACGAGGGCAAGATTGTCTTTAAGCATATGCGGGTCAAGCTTATCTCTACGAGGGAGCCTCTACTCGGATGTGGACCACTTCCGGACTGGCTGGGGGGTAAAAGGTGTATCTACAGCTTTGACAAAGACGATGAAAGAACGGACAACCTGTGCCTATGGAGATGCCTCGTGGTGCACTATCGGGAAGAACGGAAGCAGCGTGAAAAGTTCCTAACAAGACCAGCCCTCAAACTAGCACGCGAGTACTACGAGGACCCTAACCTAAAGCGGGAAGAGGTACGTGCAACGAAGCTGGTCGACCTTGAAGGGATCGCCAAGCACTTCAAGATTAACATCAGAGTCTTTGAACCGAAGAAGAACTCTGACAAAGCGCCATGGCGGTTAGTTTACGGGCAGAATCAGTACAAGAAGGGGTTAGACACGATCAATCTAGGCATGCTGGATGGTCACTGCTTCTACATCAATCATGGATGCTCTAACTCAGAGCTGGGAATGCGAGGCTTGCACCCAAATGTTCACAAAATCCTGCAACCTCACGCGGCATAAGCAGAACGAGTGCGAAGGCGCCAAAACAACGATCATTTGCAAGGGTGAAAAAATCCAGCGCATGCCGTGCAAGTCGGAAAAGGTCTTCAACGAGCAATACGCATCCAGCTATGCGGCATGCCGGTGGATTGAGGCACTGTCGGAGCAGGCTGAAATGCATATACATCACGCGCTCTGCGGGCATGGAGGGGAGCGCGTTATACGTGAGGGTGATAAGGAGGTGTATAGAATAGATGGCTACGAACCGCAGACCAAGACAGTCTATGAATATCATGGCTGCAAGTGGCATGGCTGTCCCTGTCAACCCAACAGAACCGACGCGGACAAGAATCAGTACTATCTCACTAAAGTCAAGGAGGATCACATCCAAAAACTCGGGTACAACCTAGTCACCACTTGGGAGTGCGAGAACCCTCCAAATGTTAAGAGGCTCTTCAAGAAAGAATTTCGGCCCTATCCCCACTTCATCGTCTTTGATTTTGAAGCTCTCCTGGCACCTTTAAATCACCAGCAAACAGCCGATCTAACATTCCTTTCGGAGCATATCCCAGTGAGTGTGGCCATCCACGATAGTCTCCAAGAACATCCCACGTTCATCATGCACGAACACCCCAAAACTCTAGTGCGGAAATTCGTTGAGCAGATCGAGCAGAGGCAGGCCCGCATCGTCAAAGAGGTTGAAAGGCTGCACCCCAAACCCGATGATTTTGACATGCTCCCTGTTAAAAAGCAAGAAGCTTGGAACGAGTGGGTGAACCAAGTGGCGGTGATCGGTTTCAACAGCGGAAAGTATGACATCAACCTAATCAAGCGGTACTTTGTCGGACGAATTGCGGATGATGACGAGGACAAAATCAAAGTAGCAAAGAAGGATAATGACTACATGTTCCTCACGACATCAAAGTTCAAATTCATAGATATTAAAAACTTTCTAGCCCCCGGGATGAGCTACGCCGGATGGTGTAAGTCTCTGGAATGTGGGCTCGAAAAGCTCGTGTTCCCATACGAGTGGCTGTCGAGCTATGAAAAGCTGAACCATGTCGGCCCCGTCGATCATGAGGCCTTCTATAGCACCCTCAGCGGTAAAAATACCCTTTCACCCGAGGATTACCAGGCGTTCCGAGATGAGTTCTACAGGAGGGGCTGCGTTACAATGATGGACTGGTTGGCTGAGTACAACCTGGCAGACGTAGTACCCTTTGTCGAAGCAGTCGACAGGACTCGCAACACGTACTATGGGGATGAGATTGACATTTTGAAGGACGCCGTGAGTATACCAGGCGTATCGATGCGTTATGTGTTGAACAAGTCCCTGCACCTGGACCCAGATCTCGAACTATATGCGCCAGGAGAACCCTGCAGGTACAAATGTGAAGAAGACTGCTTCAAAACCAGATGCAAAGCCTGCATCGATGTTCGAAAAACCTGCGACGAGTGCACGAGAAACGAGGCCTACGAGCTCTTGCAGACAGACATGGTTGGCGGCCCCGCGATCGTCTTTTGCAGGTACCACGAGAGGGATGTGACAGCTATAAGATCTCACATCTACGACGAGCCACGTAAGTGCAAGACCATTTTAGGGTATGACGCCAACATGCTCTACCCAAGCACCCTGCTGCAAGATTTCCCATGTGGGAAGGAGAAGCTGATCAAAATCGCCGACCCTGTTGAAGGATTGGAGGCTTTGGAGCAAGGCGTTCTAGACGGCTCACTCTTTGGTTTTGCGCAGGTGGATATTGAGGTCCCCTCAGAGCTGTACGACAAGTTCAGCGAAATGTCCCCGCTGTTTGTGGTCAAGGAGATACCTGACATCCAAATCCCCGAGCACATGCAGGAGTACTTGATCAAGACAGGGCGCAAACGTGCTCCGGGAACCAAGAAGCTCTTGGGGGTGATGAAAGCCGAGAGTATCTTGCTGTACACTCCCGTACTAAAATGGTACCTAGAGCATGGGCTAAAAGTCACCGCTTTTTATCAGTTCCTCAAGTACTCTAGAGGCAAGCCATTCGCGTGGTTCCCTGAGGAGATTGCGGATGCGCGACGGCAGGCAGATAAAGACCCCGACAAGCGCATCGCTGGAGATACGGCCAAGTTGAAGGGTAATAGCTTTTATAGAAAGATGATTGAGGACTTGGCAAGGCATGCCAACACTAGCTTTACCAGGGACGAGAAGGTGGTAGATGCGGCAATGAGAAGCCCGTACCTTGAAGACCTAGAAGAGATCGGAGATGTGTACGAGCTTAGAAAGGGCAGGCGCGGGGTCAGCATCGATCGAGCCTATCAGTGCGGTATTGCCGTCTACCCATTTGCAAAGTTGCGCATGCTCGAGTTTTACTATGATTTTCTCGACAAGTACGTAGACCGTCGAGACTTTGAGTATGTGTATACAGATACCGACAGTGCTTATTTTGCCATCTCCGGAGAAGAGCTGCGAGATGTGGTCCCTCTGGAAATGCTTGACGAGTACGACGCTGATGTTCCAAAATAGCTAGTCACCGATAAGCACTCCAGTCGAACCGGAGGGTTGTTCAAGCCTGAATTCATCGGGTCTCGAATGGTTGCATTAACAGCCAAGTGTTACTTTGTCGAGGGGCAAGAAGGCACAAAATTCTCGTGCAAACGCATGTCAAAAAGGCAGAATGATGTAACATGGTCAAGGTACCTGAGAGCTTTAAAGGGTGAGCTAGATACAGCTAAAAATGTAGGTTTCCGGGTACACAACCAGGGGATGGTCACGTACCAGCAAAACAAGCTGGGACTCTCGACGTTTTACGATAAGCGAGTTGTACATGACGATGGTGTACATACATCCCCGCTTGTGTTGTGAATCCCGTCCAATGTTGTGTGGAGTACTTCACAAAAATTAACAAGAAAATGGAGTTTAGGCTATGTACAAACTGCAAAAAAACCGAACCACTAGACAGCTTCAGGATCCAACCCAACGGGCAACGGACGAAAATGTGCATAAAATGCCTGGACCTTAGAAAGGCCTCAGACGAACGCAACAGATGCCATCATGAAAAACGACCAAGACAATGCCCGACATGCGATCGCCCTGCCTATCAGTATAAGATAATCATGAACAGGATTCGTAATGCTCTAATACATGATACGGAAATAGTCTCTACAGAGTACCTAGGGTGCGATATTTGCACTTTCATTGGTCACATCCAGGCCCAATTCAGAGATGGGATGAACTGGGGAAACCGAGGGCAGTGGCAATTCGATCACAAGATACCGCTCAAGTATAGGGAGAACGGTGAATATCCCAGTGAGGAATTGCAACTAGCGCGGCTGCATTACACTAACATGCAACCCTTGTGGGTAGATGAAAATCAATCAAAGGGTCATCGCTATATATCCGATTAGAAGGATCGTTTGTTGTGTTGATCAATAAATCAAAACAAAATGGAATTATGTCTATATATTGCTGTGCTACTACCCTATATCTTGGTCATCTACATCTTCCTGCGCCACCGGCGTGTAATAAATATGGTTCAAGATATTGCCGAGATATTTGATGTAGTCGATACTCCAGCGCCAGAGCATCGCGACAAACCCATTGACAAGCGCCAGGCCTTGAAAGAGGCCATACGCAAAGGCAAGCTATCAGCATGTATGTCAAAGTCTTAGGGAGGGTAGTTCAGCTTGACAGTGCAGAGGGTCTTTGTAAAGATATTGAAGAGGATCCTATCATTAAAGACTCCATGGCTGACTTGGGGTTACTAGTATACTCCGCTTTTGGTAAATTCCTATCGCCTCTTCTAGTAGCTGCACACAGTGTAAACCACTGTCAAATACCTATGTCCAAGGTGGGTGAGGGGGAAGAGGATGATCAGCAAGATAAAGATGGGAAACAGTCTATCAAAGATACGAATGAACAATCGTGAACGTTATGAGCGCTTAAAGAGTATGGCACTAGATCTATACAAGTTATCACCCCTGAGTTATTCGGATTGGTGCAGTACATCTGCTGATTTAGGAGTACATGGCACCGTCATCATAACACCTGCGGCGGCTCGTTTCCCGCCTCACGTCTGTGTTTTAGAGATGAGACCTTATAGGAATTCACTGGAGTACGAGGGAGGATATGGTCCGAAGGGGTTTTCTTGGCTTGGATGGAAGTGATTTCTTCACTCATGGCTTAAAGAAATGAGTGTAGAACATACGCAAGAAGTAACAGTCATAACGAAGCCAGCAAAGCACCCGGGGAGAGTCGCGTGGGGCCACAAATTGGCGGCACTGAAAAAGATGAAGAAAGATCTGAAGCAACAAGAGGGTACTGTAGAATCCCCAGTCGAAACCTCTTCTGGAGCCTCTGTACAGTCAGGCAGTGTATATATCTATAGCGCAGGCGGTCTCGCTGTCATACTCACCTTTGTAGGAGTTGGGTTCTATATTTTCCGTAAGCAGCCGGCTCGCCAGCCTGACGAAACCCCAGAGCCATTACCTCTAACCAAGCAAAAACAAAACCAAGAGCGACAGCCCGATATTGACATTTTCAAGATGTCTTAGACCCTATAATATAAATGAGTTCAAACGTGACACCTCAGCAGAAAGAGATTATCGATATGCTCTACGAAACAGTCGTGGACCTCGGCTTCACTTTCGCCTACGCGATGGCCGGCAAAAAGTTCTTGGGGATCACTCGCCCCTCCACCAAGATGGACTCGCGCGATGCCCTCAAGATGGTGGCTTACTTCTCGGTGGGGAGAGGTTCGCGGGAGATGGCTGTTTCAAAGGGGTGGCTCCCGGCATCTATCGTGCCTAAAGCAAAATAGAAGGTGCCGGTACTACCGGCGCCATAACCTAAGTAGGTCTACAAGTTTCATGTGTGCCTATGCACACATGAAGAATAAAATGCTAGACATCGTTAAAGATCCGTGCACTAGTATTTTCACAGGACCCACCTCATGCGGTAAGACTCAGCTCGTCCTCAACTTCCTTGAGCAAGAGTACAAGCACCACTTCAACAACATCGTCATTCTCTGCCCTACAATACAGTGGAATGGGACCTACCTCGATAGAGCTTCACTATGGAAAGATGACTACGTCTTTCTGGTGGACCCCAAAGGTCAACTCTTCGACTGGATCCAAAAATTGTCGGAGCTTCTAGCGGGTGAAGAGAGCTTGTTCATTGTTGACGATATGATAGCCGATGAAAGCCTGGATAAAAAGCGACAGCCCCTACTAAAGCTCGCCATCAGTGGGAGGCATAAACGTCATAGCTTGTGGTTATTAACACAGAGTTATACAGCCTTGCCAAAGAACCTCAGACGTCAAAAGAAGCAACTCTTCCTATGGTATCCCCACGAACGCGGTGATTTGAAATTGATTGATGAAGAGACCAACATGATCAACGACTGGGAGACTATCAAAGCTGGGTTGAAAAGATCGAAACATGCTTGCCTGTATGTGAGGCTGGAGCATCCAAGGAGCTGGAAAATTTTAAAGTGATTCTCAACTAAATAAATATGTCTCATTCAGATGTGGTAGTGAAAAATCTTCTGGAGCAGATCAGAGGAATGAAGGATGAAATAAGGTGGGGGGACGAAAAAAATTCATACCTGGAACACTCCCTTGAAGCGAGCGTGGAGGAAATTGAGGAGCTGCGACAACGTGCGGGGAAAAGTCACTGCATTTGCCACCGCGGGGTCCTTCATTCTTATTGCGTTCTCAATATATAAGATGTTATAGAATATCGCCCTCGTTCAGCTCCCCCACCCCTAAATAAAATATGACAGAGGATACAATTAAGCAGCTTATGGAACGGATTAAGAAAATTGAGGCCGAGCTAGCCGATGATAACATGTCTAACCCGGAAGACACCGAAACGGATATGCTACTAGGCAGCATACTGTGGGAATTGCGCCAAGTGCGTGACTGTGCGAAAAAGGTTGCGACATTAGCCACTGTAGGATCCATCATCATGGGAGCACGCGTGATATATAGAGGACTGTGATATGTTTGGTATTAATGTGAACCTGTGGCTCACATTAACTACCCACAGCACATGCAATTCAAAATTAAGAGCACAGTCCATGCATAAACGATCCCCGATCCAAAACCGTAAGATAAAATGTCTTGTCTTGCAAAATTACAGAGGAAACTTGAGGAGCAGCGCAAGTTAATCAAAGAAAAGGACATCGACCTCGCAATACAGGAGGGTGATCTCGAATTTATGGATAAATACATCTTAGAACAATCCCGGGAAATTGATAGCCTTCGAAAAAAAGGTTCGTACCGCGCGCGCGCAAGATCCGGGGGAAGACAATGTGATCGTAATTTATCGCAAGCATAGCACGCAGGATGATGACGCGTATTATCATTTTCCATACTATTCCGAACGTGCTAAAAGACGTGATATCCCCAGCATAAGGAGTTGGCTCAAGGAGAACTACCCAAACGGTGAGGAGATTGTTGTCATCGATAATCCCAACGGTATACAAAAATTTAACCGATTAGAAGAGGAAGGGCGTGTGGAGCTGTGCAAAAAACCACTTAAAGCTTCGACCTAGATGTCCCGGCATTAGAAGACCAAGTCGCAGTTTTGTAGCTCTTGCGAGCCACAAAAAACACGCCTGATAATGCTGCTTGACCACTTCAGCAAATGTTAAAAGGTACTGAAATATCAAAGAAAAAAGATGGAAGAATATGTACGGAGCCGACAACTTAGAAACCTTTACGATATTCGGGTTCCTGTGCTGCGATGCTGCATCAAGGTAGGATCTAGTATTGGCTATTGCTTTACTTGTCTGGAAAATTTTAGATTTAGAAATGGTGAGTACTACGAGGGATTTGAATATCCAGATGATGACGAGCTTCTAGACAGAGTCGCATCAGGTGAAAAGCCGTGGGCAACAATTCCCTGTGAGGAAGAAGATGAGGGGCTCGAAGTTGATATTGAAGACCTGGATCTGCATATCGTCTCGGCTGAGGTGAACAAGTGGGGCATGCTCTGCTACGAGGTCGTCGAGGATAGGGATCTGAAGCTCTTGGATCTGGCGGACTTGGAGAAAATTGGCGACATACTCAATATTCAAGTCGAGGATAGAGCATTGGTTGACATCATCGACCTTGATAGCGAGCCCAATGTCATCAAGGGTATCGTCTATGGGTACCCGTTCTACACCTTGCATCCTTTGGACTATGTAGTCCGAATGTGACGACCCTGTGGCTCAACTGAGCGGTTCGTCCACAGCGTACGAACCGGTGAACTGGCCATCCGACTCTCAAAAAAATGCGATTAGGTAAAACACTCCCGTCATGTATGCAAGGAGGCGGGAAAAATCCGCCTATTTTTGTAGCTCTCACAAGCCACAAAAACAACCCATTTACCACTCTTTTACATGCTCTGGAGGTACTTCTACACCCTCGGGTCTTAGCATCAACTCCTCCGCCACAAAGCTTCGATCAGGCCCACCCGCCAGATTGTATAACAACCTCGACCCTGTCACGATACGGTCCAGTCTATACGTTTTCTTGCTCCACCAAGCGTCAGTCGCGCGTCTTTTAGCATCACCGTGCTCTTCTCCAGGTTGCAGCAAGTACAAGTATAAGCCATCCTCGGGTAGGGTTTTCTCTTCCGGATGCTGCTCACTTTTCATAAGCGGGACATCTTCAAGCTTGATGGCTTTCGAGGGTTTCATGTCGATCATAGACGTTTTGCTATTGTTCATGTTTTTGACGATAGTGTACAAGTGTTTGACCCATGTGGTACTAGTCTCGTCAGAGGCAAGCTCTTGCGCATCTTGGGGCTTGAACAATCTCTGCGCGAGCACCTTGTAGGCCTCAACAAAAGCCGTAAAAGTGTGGTGGTACTTGGTGGTTGCGCGCTTGAGTTCGACCCCTTTACTTTCCAGCAGTTTCGTCACATCTGACTTGAACTCGGACCCGTTATCGCACTGGAAGGTCTTCGGATAACGGAGAGGTCCCGCTTTGTAAATGTCCTTGATCATGTCAGCTACTTCGCTGGCTTTCTTGGTTCTCAAGGGTCTGGCTACCTTATAGCGAGAGGCTACATCGATGCCCGTGAGTATGTATTTGTATGTGCTGCCGTACAGTTTGTCGTGCGGCATGTAGAGCAAGTCAAACTGATGCATCTCATTAGGTTTCGTAATGGTGAAATGTGGGTAGTCGATCTTTTTGGGCCCTTTGATATGTCGGAGCCAGAGCAGTTGACGAGTCAGCCAATGCGTCACCCTTTTCTTGGATAGACCACTCCCCTCGGAGAGCAATTTGATGGCTTTCCGTCCAGTCCAGAGATGTTCCGGAGTGTAATAGATTTGGCTGAGTTTCTCAGTCTCCTCCTTGGTAATTAATTTTGACATGTCTTTATATTATACATGTCAAAACCTTGTCTGGATGTACCTTACGAATATTTCTACGCGATCACCCCTAGAACAGCCAGTGACCCCACGATGAAAGCCAACTCACCGTCCTGCTGTAGTTTGGAAGGTATATAATAGTCTGAGAGCTTGGGGGCTTTTTCGATGGTCGCGATGTAGTACCCCCGCATGCCTTCATCGAGTTCTTTCAAGCTCTCACCCGCTTGACGCTGCAGCTCACGCTGCTTGTCATACCAATCCAATTTGGCCTGTCTGTCCCGGACCCATTGTGCTTGAGCTGCTTGAAGCTGTTCGATCGCTTTGTCATGCCTCTTACGTTCTGCCTCACCATGCCCCGAAAGTTTGAAGAATAGGAAATTTGAACCGCTGAATGCCAACGCGTTTATCGCGGCACCTGCAACAAGAACACCGATGGTGGCCATGCTTTATTCTAATACTCCACTCCATGGAATCGCCCATCCAAAATATTCAGCTGCGCGTCTTGCAGCAAGTACACGTAGCACTTGATATCCCCGGTACTTCCGTCAACTTTCTTGGTCATATGGAGGGTTATACCATCGCTTAACCTCTGCAATGGTCTACCCGATCCATGCAGGGTATTATCAGGAGAACTTCGAAAATCGATGAAGAGCGCGTATCTCTCAGTCATGAACTGCCCGATCGTGACCTCAGAGTCATGGCTACCGAACAATTCAAAGACTTGTTCAAGGTGATCCTTGGGTAGCATGGCATGGCTGTATAGCTCGTTAGGCTCACCCTCGACAGTGATCGAGATTCTTTCGATCTTGGGGTTATAGAACGTCTCGTTTACACCCGAGTAAGCTTTGACTCTCCCAGGGTCTATGAATAGTAGTAGCACCCCCTTGAGGCTCTTTGCGGGTGTATCGATCTGGAGGTTATAGCTGGTATCAGACTTTTTCATGGTCACCACTTTGCTTCTTAGGATCCTTTCATAGGGTAGCGCGAGTCTCGAATATCGTGACATCATAGCACTGCTAAGCCCCTCGTGGTGCACTTTGTTAAATTCTAGGCCAATGTTGGTAATCTTGTACTGGGCATCCGCTGGCTTGGCTGCCGTGCTCCCTGATGCCGCTGTGCCTGCATCTTTGATCACGTCGCCATACCCTGCAAAATGCAGGACGAATTGTAGTCTGTCATGCAGTCCTCCCTGGTAAAACGGCAGGTCTCTCGTCAGCTCAAACATCTTATCCAACGGGATGCAAAAGGTGTTGCCATACGCTGCCACGATCGCTTTTTTCTCATCTGTCCCAACGTGGTCCGTTGCTTTCACCTGGAGGGCCCTGATTGTACCGTCATTAGGGTTGATCCCTTCCAGAATGAGATTGTTCTCTCTCTCAAACTTGGGGAGCCAGAGATCTATGTAGGTAGCGAGCACATAGTCGTTAATATTTTGCACCTCATTACCGTTCAAAGTGATACGTAGATTTTGCACCAGGGCCTTGCCAATGTTGCTCACGATGGTTCTCTTCGTGTTCGTACCCTCAAGCTCTAGGTTGAAAAGGAGCTTGAGAGAGCCTGGGAAAATGATATCATCCCGCCCCATGTTCGGTACATCCACGTACAAATCCTCGTTCTGGTTGATGGTACTGGGGACGTGACTTACTTTAACACGCTGCTTCTTGCCTTTCATGGCAAACAGCGTCTTGACTTCTGCATTGGGATCTAGCTTAGTTCCGTACATGTTACTCATGGTTTATTATTAGGGTCTTGCGGGTTGAATAAAATGGTTGATAATCCAGGATACGAAGACGATTTTACAGCGGAGGAGAATATTCCAGACGACGCGGGGCCGGAGAGTACTTTCAGTAGGCCTGAGGACCTACCTCATCAGCCTGATGAGCTAGCGCCTTCAATCCAGGGAGAACAACAGGGAGGTGCGCTTGGTGAAATCGCGAAAGATCAACTAGCAGTAGAAGTCAATAAATTTTACGAACATCTTAATATTAATTGGAACCTTGGACCTCTGGATAAAACCGAACAGGATATAAGTATAACCAGGGGTGACTTCAGGCGTGAAGGAAAAAAACTTTTTTTCGGAGATATAAGGCTTACGAAGGATAATGGGGTCGGATTCCTGGCGCTAAGTACACTAAAATCAAGTGGTTTCACGGCTGGAGATATTCGAGCCATGGGCTTTACTGAATATGTCTCTACAACCACGACGCCCAACTCTACACCTGCTAGGGATAGGGCAGCGGCCCGGAACCTCGCGCTGGAGGTTGATGTTATTGTGAGGAAGGACAAGGCTGATGTCATAAGCATGCAAGCCATAAAATCGATGGAGAACGTCCTTGATGAAACGGAGAGCCTGATCGAAGAGGCTCCCCTTGGTGGCACTGACGAAGGAGGTTTCCCAGAGCGTGAAAGAAGGGGGCTCGATCGAGAGCTTCAAACTCTAAGGGGTAACCTGAAAATATTGACAAGTAAGATGATCACATACGATAGCGAGATCGATAAAGCGGAAGCCAAGGTGAAGAGGCTTGAGAAGCAGAAAGCCGGGGCGGGTGAGGGCAGGGTGAAAGAACTCAATGGGGAAATCAAGGAGCTTGAGGTCAAGATCAAAGAATTGAATGATCAAAAAAAGGCCACGCTGGATGCCCATGGAGTACTGTCAAAGGAAATTTATAGCCAGTTGGGGACTATCAAGGAAACGTTGATGAAAATCGCCGGAGAAGACACGTCACTGCGGGAAAAGCTCGGGATCTTGTTCAAGGAACAAGGCTTGATTATAGCGAGCATCGTTTCCGCTGTCGGTCTACTTGTTTCCACCATCGTGCTCGCTGTTACTGGAGGTGCCGCAGGTGGAGCTGCTGCTGCAGGAGGTGCAGCAAGTGGGAAGGGTTTTGTACAAAGACAGCTGGAAAGACTCGGGAAATTCTTAAAATATCTAGCAGGCAAGGCAGGTGCAGCACTACCAGGGATTATTGGCAGCATTGTCTCGTTCTTCTTTAGAGTAGCAGCGAAGGTTGTCGAATACGTAGCCAAGCATCTATATATGGCCATCGCGGCTGCTGTCGCTTTCGTTGTGGTATACGTTGTAGCAGCGCGGATCGCAGTTCCAAAAAATCATAGGGCGGCTATCATCTGCAGTTGGCTAACGAACGTTTTGCTGGAGCGTATGCATTTTATCGAATACCTATTGTGGAGGAAAATATTGCGGAAGAAAAGATTGCGGAATTAAAGATTGCAAATTTAGTCAAAATTCGCAATCTATTCCTCCGCAGTTCCATAAAAAAAAAGATTTGCAACCTAAATTTGCCGAAGAAAGAGACGAGTTACTTCTGTCGTTGTATTGCTATATGAGGGAAACCCCTCACTTATTTGCATGGAATTTTTTTAAAGGAACGAATCTTAATGACCAGGATGAAAAAAAATTCTCAAGCGATTTCGTGGAAAAATTCATGAATCATTATGCTTCAATTCGCAATTTTAAATTCCGCAATTTCTTGACACAATATCAGATTCGCAATCTTTAGTTCTGCAATTTACGATTTTTTCAACCATGAATTTGCAATCTTTAATTTCACAATCTTTTCTTGCGCAAACCTTTCTTTCCTTAAGGTATTGTAAAATGTCAGGGCTGTTGCACCGGTATTTTTAGTAGGTAACTTAAAACAGACCAGTTGAATTGTCATTTCTATATTTTTACGTATAATAATAACATATGAAAAAAAAAATTTTTAAACTTGCCTTTTTCACGAGTGTATCCTTTTGGTATTTAAAAATGTTTAAAGTATTATATTTTTTATAATTTTTTGATATTGCAGTGAATTGAAGCGTTTGAACAGAATATAAAGTTAAATGAGCCGAATTATTGCCGAAAACATCGTAATTGTCTGTACAATACTTGTTCCAGGTAAAATGTGTGTATAGAATAAATTTAGAAATCAGCCAATTATTTTCTTAAAAAAATACAGCGGAATTTTTCAAGGAAGCCGAAAACTTGTTTATGATGGGATATAAAAAAGGATGTAGAGAAAAAACGGCAAGGGAGCAAAATATATGTTGTGTTAGTTATTACAGTGGACATTCCATATAACGAACCCCCGATATAGTGAACATCTCATTAAAAACTCGTATAAGGGGACACAAGATTTATGAGAATGTATGTATCTTTGATGTTTAAAAGTGCTCATGCATAACTGAGTCGGTATTTTTTCATCTGGGACGCAGAAATTCGCGAAACCTGGTAGATTTTGGTTGAATTTATTTTGGGGTAATTTTTTGTCATAGTTTAAAGTAATTCATTCGGAAAAAAACAAAATAATAGTTATGCAACTGTTCTTTTTATTTGTGAAATTTAATCACTTTTTCACCCATTTTTTTTTTTGCTGCAAAAAATTTCTGCCTTTACCGGTACAACATTTAAAATATTATTGGCAATTTTCTATATTTATATGTATATATATATATATACTTTTTCTGCAACCTGATATTTTCGTTATTTGCAGATATATCACGCACCAAAACCAAAGTGGACACAGTTATCCAATAGACGACTTCAAAACTGGGGTTTGCTTCTGTTTATTTCTATGGTTATTTTATCTGTCTACCTATAAAATGTCTTAGTTACTTTAAATTCAATTTTGGCTTAAAATACTGAGTATTTTACACATATTTTGACAGAGTTACTGGGTCAACGGATTGGTTTTTAAAGTAAAGGGGCCAATATAGTTAAATTTAAAATCTCCAGATTGGTTAATTCTATTGGCTACTTCGCTATTCGAAATCTGGATTTTTTTTCTGATTTGTTTTATAAGATAGCCAAAAAAGAATTAAGAATTATCTTATTTAATATATTATTCAGAAAAAAGTATAAAAATTCACATTTACTAGCTAAATTTAACAAGCCGTCCTAAGTCTAATGAAGTTATTTCCACAGTGGTAAATGTTCTGTTTTAAAAGAAATTCGTAACGAATCCTACTTCATTTTAATTCCACTGTATGTTTTATAAACGCAGACGAAATTTCCATTTTAAGCCAATGATAAGAGTTTTCTAGTTACAAATTTGCCTTTTATTATAAAAATAACCCCTTTTTGATGAATATCCATATTATGGGACAAATAAATTCAGCATTTCAAGATTGTATCACGAAGCGTGAAGAAACATTTCTTACCCAATTAAAATTTCTATTTTTGTTTGTTTTAGGTGGATTACCTCATCCTAAGGTATGTTATACATCACACTAATTCTTTTTAAGTTATCGTAACATTTATTAGAATGTGTAGAACCTTATGCTAAATTCACACTGAAAAAAAAGTTATGCGTCGCGGCGCGTTTTAACCATATATAGTAGCCTTCTAAAGGGGGATTTTCACGAAGCGAATTGAACGGCGAATTCGACCGCGAATTGTATCTGAGCATGCGCAGTTTTGTTTGTTTTGATTTTGCACAAAACTGCGCATGCTCAGATACAATTCGCCGTCGAATTCGCCGTTCAATTCGCTTCGTGAAAATCCCCCTTAAATGACGTATACTCACATTCGGTTTGCCGCATGACGCTGCGGCAAGTTTGGATCGAATCCAAACTTGCCGCAGCTTTTTGCGTTGCCGCATGCTGAAATGAGCATTTTTCATTGTTATTCTAGAACCACCTGTTTTTTTCTATTGTATACAAAAATAAAACGAAGTACTTTAAAATTTAATGTGAACAAAAAAATGCAAAAGTCATGCGGCGACGTGCTGCACCGCAAGGAACTGCGTTTTCAGTGTGAATTTAGCTTTAGGTATTTCCCCATGTTTATCAAGTTAATTTGCACCGTTCAGGTAAAGTGTGAATTAGCAAGAAGTTTACACATACAGACTAGTGCAATATTTATTCTTGAATTTTCATTGAGTTTGTAATTTTACTAAAAGCTTACCAAAATTTTCTTTTGGGGCTTTATTTTTATTTTTCGCGCCACCTTGAGTGTGCGAAATTATGCACACCTGTTTTTTGGATAAAGGCGCCGCTCAAAGTTAGACCAACGGTGGCACCTCGGTTTTAATTGATCAAGAATTAAATATATAAAGTGTTTAAGTAAAAAATATGTAATATACATAAATATATAATAAAGATATTATAGTGTATTATACATTATATATTCCCCACCTGATATTTAAATAAGTTTGTGCATAAATTTTGGGCCTAAATTTTGGATCATTTACGGTTTGTTTGATATTTTCATTTAACAAACATGCCAAAATTTCGAATCACCAGAAAGGTAGAGAAAGGGAAGCTTTGAAAATTTGATTGATTCGTGAAAACTTTATTTTCCCATCCGAAATGAACTGCTTGACCTAGTTATGTGCTATTCTTGTATATGTTATTTCGAACGCAACACTTATAGAATACGTTTTTTTACTTGTTTTCAGGGTATGATTGCTGACAAAATTCCTACTGTAAGTACGCTTTCATATGTGCGTTGATTTGACCTAATGTATCCAAGTTGTCATGCACACTAAAACACATTTCAATTTAGTGGTTGGATAAATATTTAGTGAAACTTCATCAAATGGAGGTTTTTGAAGATAGAAGACCCAACCATGTGTTAGTGAACGAATATCTTCCAGGACAAGGAATAATGGTATATTTTGATTTGTATCCACGAATTTTGTAAATACTAGTCGCTTGCCCGTGAAAAAATCCGCGGGTTTGCCTGTCCTTTTTATACCGCATTGCGTGCGTTTGGCTACTTGCGGTATCATTTTGAGTGTCAGACAGACATATATGGGTATTATAATACTAGTCGTCAACCCGTGGAAAAATCCACGGGGTCGCCCGTCCTTTATATATCGCATTTTGTGTATCTGCAAAAGACAGACAACAGACACGACGGCTATTATTATAGAGATAGATTTTACAGGCTATACTAATGTGTATTGATCCTTACCACCTTGAACTCGGTCTATAGATCAGGATTTATATGTAAAGGTTTGTTTACACTTTCTAGTAACATAAAACAAACTTTGTTCTGGTTTGTCTCATGAAATAATAAAATACTAAAGCGAATAATGTGTGAAGACTTTCCTTAGTGGGATTGTTTTCTTCTTCTGTTCGCCCTCGTTGTTCTATTCTATTCAATTGGGCACTTCTAATATGAAGTAAAATGGCATCAATGGGTTCGTAAACTGTCATGATGAAGATAAATATTAATACTATAATTAAATTCACATTTTAGGCTCATTTGGATGGCCCTTTATTTTATCCAACCATAGCAACAATAAATCTTGGTTCGCATACAGTGTTGGACTTTTACTCGCTTCGCGATGAGCAGGAAAAACACGAGGTAAAACAAATCACAGTTTTGAGAAATTTTCTTAGTCGTTTTAAGTGGTTTAACCAATTTATCATTTCCGGTACCGTACAATTAGCCTATGAGCAAAAATGTTTCTTTATCTTCTTTATAAATGCACAAATGGTTCAGAAGCGATTTGGCTCGATCTTCAGATATTTGTGTACGCTTTGATTTCACGGTGCATTTTCGGTCGCCGGCATACTAGCTGTCTTTTGGTTTAAGAATCCTTTTCTCAAATTTTGCCTTATTTTACACCCAACCTTGTAAGTGTTATTTTTAAAATTCACGATCAAACTAGACTACCTAAATGTAGGACCTTCTACCATATTTACCAAGAGTACGGTATCAAATCAAAAGTTTATTAGACTCAACTAAACGACATTAAAAGTGAAAGCGTCGTAACATTTGTTTCGTCGAAATTTTCCTGTCGTAAAATGTCTCAACATCAGTCATTCGCTAAAGTTATTATCGCCCAATAACATTCTGAAATTTCCTGATTCGCGAAAATATGTTTTTTAGATGGTAAGTGGGTAGAAATTTTGGTGTATATAGGTATCATCATCATGATCAATTGATTTTCCCCTTTTCGTTTCTATAATATCCCTTTCTGGTTTTAAAAAAATACCTACTTGAAAAAGATATTAAACACCTTATTTGATAAAAAATAGGGAAGTAAAAAGTTGACAGTTTACTTTTCTACGAATACACGTTTCCTGAATTACATGTTTTTTCAAATATTGGAATTTGATGTTTAATTGACGTGTGTATAAATTTTTAACTTATCCGACATGTGAAAATGCTGTTTTGGTGGTATTAATGTTACAGTCAAAATATTCCTAGTTTTCTACTTGTACTAATAAGCCTCCGTTTTAAGCATAGGTCAATTAGCACAAAATTGATAAACCTGTTTTAACAGGTTATTTGTTTGCTGTATGAATCCAAAGCTTTCACGTTTTATCAAGTTTTAGGTGAGGATTTCAAAAATCACATTCATTTTGTTTGACAAAGTTGAAAAATATTAGCGGTACATCAAAGAAAGCTAATTCGGGAAAGGTGTATTGTAAAGTTATTGTTTACTTTTATCTTTAGGATGATCACTTTCAGGATGATTTAGAATCGTCTCTAAAAGATCGCTATATTGGTTCGTTTTTGTTGGAGCAGAGAAGTTTAGTGTGTTTCAAGAACGATTTGTATCACGTTTACATGCATGGCATCGAAGAAGTGTGCGAAGATGATTTGAAGGAGAGACATTTCTTTAATAAGCATACCGTAGAACTTGACCTAACTAAGTCTCCCTTGAAACGTGGCACGAGAATTTCTTTGACGATCCGAAACTTTCCAAAAATTTTAAATGTGAAATTGAAGTTTGGAATCAGGTAAAAAATCGAGAAATTACACGTTGCGCATTCATTAGCAAGATCTTGGTACGATCAAACTTTAATTGCCACTTCGCTATTGCTTTGTATATCCGAAACTGGATTTTTAGCAAACCCAGATGTTGTAACATGCACGAACTGACCCAACATGCATGTTCTTGTTCAAGGAATCAATGGTTTTTCGAGAAATGAAAACGAAAAAGTAATTTTCAAGTAAAAAAGTTATTTGTACCTCCTACTTTAACAAAGTTTTCCACTCGAATAAGTGCTTATTAAAATATCAAAGTATCGAAAAACTTTCGCGAGAGAAACTTTCGCGAGTGCGAAAAAGTCGAAAAGTTTTTTAGATAAATTTTCACGAATCTACAAATTGAAACATTTTTGCGAGAAAAACGTTTGCATTATCTGAAATTGGAAAGTTTTATATTTCGTTCACACAGAAAAAATGGCCTTTATTGTTAATGGTAGAAAAGGGGGGAAACTCATTTTAGAGACTGCTATTACTAGATTACTATTTTGAGATACATATATGTAAAGCATCGTCACCTTATTTTTTTAATTCTCTGTAAATATATTTTCAAGTTTTGCAAGGTAAAACATTTTAAACCAGACCATTTTAAAAAAACATTTGTGGTTATACTTTTGCCAATCGACAATTAAAAATGTTTTTACCGGATTAATTTTTGCGAATAGTCCTTTTTAAAACTTTTGCGGAAAAAGGCCCAAATCGCGGTATTTGCTAGCAGGCCAACAAATTTCTCAGGCGGAAACGCTGACAGCAACTGACACTCAAATCAACTTCAACCAGGTGAGTTAAACTCCAGTCTTCGGAGAAAATCTTTTAAACTTTACCCCTGAGTGAAAAAGGATTATCTGTGACAATTGGAGTGTTAATGTTGTAAAACAATAAAAATGAGTTTAATTCTATTCATCTTCACGTGTCTCCTTCGACCCCAATCTTGTTTTTAAAGGGAAAAAAAACATTACCATTAAGCGAATTAAATTTCGCGTGGACTAATTTATTCGGATAATTTTTTTTAAAATTTTTGCGGATGCGCAACGTGGTGGAAAATAATATAAAATTTAGCTAGAAAACAGTAGTACAACTTTTTAAACTTTAAAAGTTTTTAACATAAAAAGTTGTTAATCTTCAATATCTAGTTCATATTTTGATTCTGAAGAGTCGCCATGACGTTTGGATTATCTTGTGTTGGGTTTTCCTTTGCTGCAAAAATGCCAACACAATTAGTGTTTCTGATTGAAGTCAGATTGATATTACTAGCTAACTCAAATATGAGTTTATTTCAAACAAGAAGAAAAACAGGTTAAGAAGAATTGAATAAACACATCATAAATGACTACTTTTAAATCTGTCATAGACCTTGTCACAAATGGTTACTATATGACCAGTGAGAGGTTGCTATATGGCCAGAATGAATTCCAAGGATGCTTTTTTGCGGTTCCTTTCAAACAGAAGCATAGAAAATACCTCTGTTTTCAGTGGGAAGGAAAATTGTATCAGTTTTGATGCCTTTCCTCTGATCTCTCTTTCCCACCTATAATTCTTACAAAAATTTTAAAGCCGTCACTCACTCTGTGGTTAACAACCAACGATATATCATCTATATTATGCTGATAAGTCATACGCATAATATAGTAACATATGGATGAAAGGTGACTCTTAACACCGAGACATCAGAAAATTTCCTAGCAACTTCAGAGTAAATATCTGGTTTAGGTGATTATTAGAGAAAAACTCCCCTTACCTCGACTACTAGAATTGAGCATTTGGGTTTTATAATTGATTCTGAAAAAATGAAAATTGCTACTATATAATCCTTGACGAAAACATGCATTCAAAAACGTGCACATGTAAACGATTTTATGCACACACTTTTCGAAATGGTGTGAAGTATGGATGGCTAAACCCTGTCCTGTTTTATAAAAAGTGTTTTTAGACGTGGATTTTTTATTTAGATTTCAGACAAGGTGTTGAGTTTTAGTTTTCGGTTTTGGACAAAACGAGCAGCTATCCTTTAAAGGATCACCACGCATAAGGTGGCGACACTCATAAACGATCCAACTGGTACAAACCCTATCCTTATTAAAACGAACTAACTTCCCGGTCGCGGAAGAAAACTTATGTGTCGTAAGCGCAGTGCATTGAAGGAATAAAAACCATGTACTTGACTATTTGTTCGTAACATATCGAAAGCCGTACAAAAATCTATTCGGAGATGGATTGTGGACACAATAAAACGTGCTGGCATTTTTAGAGTTTTATGATAGTGTTCATCAAGACCATAGAATTGTTAACAGTAGTCTGTTAACCGACAATTGTTTATATGGTAAATTTTTGTGGAATCAAGTTTTTGACCGTCCACTATTTTAAATCACAGATGATTCCTGAATCGGAAGAGATCCGATACGGAATCCTCCAAAAACATGATACTTATGTTCAAGTGTCACGAAATTCCGGTGGAATCTATTAGTAGTAATTAGACGTCCTATTAGGTGAATTAAAAGCACTTGTATAGTCGAAAGGAGATAAGAAATTGATTACCGATATGTTTAATTCTCTGAATAACCTTTTTAAGAATTTTATGAGCACCCATGCAAAATGTTTGATACTAATGAACCAGGAAGGAAGAGTATCTGACGATAGGATTGTTGATGAGGTTGACAGGAAAATGAATGACCTTCGCAGGAGAGTATATAGTTGGATGAAGAACATCTTGTGGAAGCCTCCAGTCAAAAATCTTCATCAAAGAGAAGTTTAGATCATCACCACCTAAAAGGTCAATTGAGCGTAAAATGAAAATAGAGAAAGCTAGGATTGTTAAGTTACAAATTGAAGCTGCCTTTTGATGTAGAACTAACAAAGAAGCAAATACAAGTTCAGCTTGATATGGCAACAGCATCTGCTAAGTTGAAGATATACTCAGAAGAAACTGAATTGGAAGATGGAAAAGTAAAAAAAGTTGACTTACCTGACATTCTAGCAGATAGGATGAAAACAGTTAATGGCAGGGGTCCCAGCTGGCATAAAATCATAAAAAATCATAAAATGAGCAATTTTTTCTCAAAAATCATAAAATTAGCAAAAAAAAAATTTGTTGACATAAAAAATCATAATTTTTGTACGTGTGTTCTCCAAAATTTTGTTATGCAGTTATTTTTAATTTTGTTTGCTCTTTACTCGGCATTTATTATTCTTATGACATTTCCCAGAGTTTTATGTAGCAATTATTTAAGTCGAGAAGAGAGTAGAACAACTTTTTTTAAGGTTAGTAATTACAATAGTGATTGATTAAACACCGTCCAGAGTGGGGAAAAAGCTATCATTGGCTCAGTTTTGTTAAAAATGATAAATGTTCTGCTTATTGTAAAATTTGTGTTAAAACATTCAAAATTGACAACAGTGGGTTATCTCAAGTAAAATCACATGCAAAGTGTCATGCATCTCGGTCAAAAAAAGATCTTATCAACCGGAGGGCATTTACAACTAGTTCCGAAGATGGCAAGTTAAGTCTTAGTCAAGGCAGTTTATTCCTAAGCCAAGAAAATTTAGTAACGAAAGCAAAATTGTGACAAGCTTTGCAGATAGTTGATAAAAACCAGAAACAAATTTTAGAGGCAAACCCTTAGACTTGATTGATTTAACCCATTGTTTAGCAATGAACCTTGGTGGTAACAGTATAGATTTTCAAAGCAAATTCAAAGCACTTTTTATGTGTTTAACCAGTTTTCCAAGGGTTATCCAGTTTTTGTAGGAGATTCGTCAGATCTATGAGAAGTTATTAAGGACCATTGAACCATACGGTTATCAAATTAGGCATTGGCATAAAATTGGAATAAAATTAGCTAAATTTTCATAAAAAAATGGCATGAAATTAGAAGTAAAGGGCATAAAATAGCATAAAAATAGGGTGTAAATTGGCATAAAATCATTAATAAAATCTGTGTTTTTGCCCTGGGACCCCTGTAATGGTTATGTTCAAAGCATCAACCAACAACAAGATAGTTTAGAACACTGGGATCAATTTAGTCAGCCAAAAGTCAACAGAAGAAAAAAAGTAGAATTATTTCAAGAAGGGAAACAAAGCAATATATGTGGGCATGTTAATCAGTTGACGGATTTAGTAAGTCGTTTACAAGCTCCAGACGTAGAGTTGGATATCTTTACTGGCGATTCGTTAGAGTATATGTTTTTCATTACAACCTTTGTTGAGGCTGTGAGACTAAAATACTAAATAAAGAGGCAGGCTCACAAGGCTTATCAGGTAAACCAAAAGACTTGGTCAGTAATTATATTTATTGCCCATCAACGTTTGCTATAAACAAGCCGAGATATGGAGATCCATATAAGATAGTGAGTGCATACAGAAAGCAAATTAAATCCTGGCCAAAGTTGAAGCCTAACGACTCACCCAGTTTTAGCATATTCTGCACCTTCTTAGTAAAGTTTAAGGCTACAATGACTTACAGTAGCAATAATTGGTATGATAGTCCAGACGTGATTCAGATTTTGCATTCAAAGTTACCTATCTACTTGCAAGACAGATGGAACAGACAGACCCTAAAAGTGAGACGGGCTACTGGTGAAAAAGCGAAATTTTAAAATTTTTATGCAGTTCTACAAGAAGAAGTTGATCTCATTTCTGATCCTGATTGTTTGGTGCAGCTTCATCACCAAATTGCTCCAATTTTGCACTTAAACAGACAGCTAAAGATAACGACAAGATCACGGATGATGCAGTTCACATAGAAGCTATTTGTACACTTTTGAAAAACTTCTATGTAGATGATATGCTTCGTTAGTGCAGTAATTCGTCGTTTGCCAATAATCTGTTAAAGAAAATAAAAGAGTTGTGCAACTCAGGTGGTTTCAACCTGACTAAGTTTTGGAGAGTGTTAATGAAAGTGAAAGAGAAAAGTCTTTAAGAAATATTGATCTTGAGAAGGATGTTTTGCCTTTAGAACGAGCGTTAGGAGGATACTGGTGTATAGAAAACGATTCCTTTGGTTTTCGCATCCAACTTAAAGACAGACCGCTAACGAGGAGAGGTATACCTTCAACAGTTGGTTCGATTTTTGACCCACTTGGATTTGCAGCACCATTTCTACTCCAAGGAAGACTTTTTCTTCAGCAGTTATGGTCTGACAAGAAAGGTTGGGATGATGAAATTGTAAGCTAACAAAGATTTACATGTTAAAAATGGCGCGCTAAAATGCCTGGATTAGAAGCCATCAATGTACCAAGATGTTTCAAACCCAAAGACTTCGGTGAGGTCTTAAATAAGTCTATTCATCATTTTTCAGATGCCTCTGATAAAGGGTTATGGAGAAACCAGTTACCTCAGGTTGGGAAACAAAAAAGGAGAAATAAATTGCTGTTTGCTAATGGGAAAGGAGAGAGTAGCCCCTTTTAAATCAGTAACTATACCCAGATTCGAACTAACAGCAGCCATAGTTTTTGTCAAAGTTGGATCCTTCATGAAGAAAGAACTAGAAATTCAAGACTTCGATGAGTATATTATTTGACTGATAGTACACTAGTGTTGGTCTATTTAGGAAATAAGAGCAAGAGGCTATATTTGTTTGTAGCCAACAGAGTAAGAACTATCTTGGATCATTCAAAGGTTGGTCAGTGGAGATATGCTGATTCAAAAATAAATCCAACAGATGATGCTTTTCGTGATTTGAGCGTCAACAGTTCTTTGAAGAACCAAAGATGGTTTTGGTAAACCGTATCTATATCCAGGACGATGTGTTGCAAAGACTAACATCAAGAACATCAAAATGAATAAAGTTAAAGAGACTAGTTGCTACTATGTTACAGTGGCTGAATCATAAACGACATATAGATATAGAAGACTTGCAAAATGCAGAAACTATCATCTTAAAATTGGTACAGCATAGGAACTTTGCTGATGAAATAGCTGTTCTAAAGAAAACTAGCACTGGAGAATGGTCAACACCAGAGTTAAAACTCGTAAGTCCCCTGTAAAAATTGTCTTCTTTTCTCAATTGTTATGGCATACTGAGAGTTGGTGGACTTTATCAAGAAGTGAAATGGAAGAATGTGTTACAGTTCATCCCATTATTCTACCCAGGAATAGAGATGTGGCAACAATGATTGTACGTTAGTGCCATGAAGATGTCGGACATGGAGGTGGAGGCTTTACAATGAAATGAGCTTAGACGAAGTGGATATTGGGTTATAAGTTGTAAGTCATTTGTTCGTCATCTGATATTGAAATGTATGCCGTTAAGAGGAAAAACTGCAGATTAAAGGATGGCTGACCTTCCGAGCAACCGACTTGAAACAATTTAACCCTTCACAGTCTGTGAAGTAGATCTGTTTGGTTCATTTATTATCAGAGAAGGGCGAAAGAACCTTTTTTGAGCGAAGCCGTGCACTTGGAATCTACATACATAATTAGTACTGATTCTTTTATACAAGCATTGAGAAGGTTTGTCTTTAGACTAGGCAATATGCGTTCATTGCAGTGTGACAATGAAAGTAACTTTGTTGGAGCTAAATAGGAGTTGAAAAAAGCCCTGAATGAAATGGATGACGATAAAATATCTACCTTCCTTCAGTTACAGGGAGGAGATTGGATCAGTTGGAAGAGAAATCCACCAACAGCGAGTCACTTTGGTGGGATTTGGGAGCGTCAGATTCGAACTGTGCGCTCAATCTTGACGTCACTGTTACGAACACATGGTTATATCCTGAACCACAAAGCCTATAGGACATTGTTAGTGAAAGTCGAGGGTATTGTGAAATCAAGACCTCTCACATGCGAAACATTAAGCGATGCAGATAGCCCACTCACCTTTCAACAGCAAATTTGCTTCCTGTGAAGAGAACGTGATTGGTTCGTCTCCATGTGTTTTTGACAAACCTAATTTTTACAGTTGGCGACGATGGAGACGAATAAAAAAATTGCGAATGTATTTTGGTCAAGATGGAGAAAAGAATAGCTGCAAACTTTCCAAAAAAGAGCTGCTTGGCAACACAAGCGACGTTGCTTCCAAGTTGACGACATTGTAATATTGAAAGACGAATGTGAACATCTTTCTGATTGGAAATTGGCAAGGATAACAAACACTGGTTTGATCAGTGACACTGATGGTGTAGTGGTAGCGCATTCGGCTTGTAATCATAAGGTTTCGGGTTCGACTCCGCTCTCCGGCATATTTTAACTGTAGTGTTGTCGGCCCATCTGGTGCCATCTACTGACCGCTAATCCCCAACGACGTTAAAACTTTTCGTTACTTGCTTACTGACTGAAAACTGCATGTAATCGACATGAACTAGTGCGTCCAATACATAAGTTGGTGTAACTTGTCAAAAATAATTAAAACAAAACGATTTCCAATCGGACTGTGTTTATTTTGTAGCATTTGTGTAGTTTTACTTCTTTTGTATGTTCCTAGCCTTGAGTTCTATGTTAAATGTTACACTTGATTAACTTTATGTTACTTGTTACTATTTTAATGTATGTTAATGATGTCTTGTTCCTCTGTTCTCATGCGTTTTAACGACCTATTGTAATACGGTTGAAGTTCTTTTGTGTTTTATAAAATAGACTTTGTTGTATTTTAAATCTGTAGCATATAATAGATTAATGTGGGCGTCGTGATTCAGTATATGTTTGTGGAGTTGCTTGTGTGTGATGTTCTCTGGTGGTGGTTTTGTCTATGCTTATATTAGTATATGTTTCTTCTTAGTCTCATATACTGTTCCACTTGCTTTCCAACTTGTCTGTTGTGTTGGGTATATGGGATCTTTATCTAGTTTTGTCCGTGGTAGGGGTGGGGTTTTTTGTGTGTGCTTGTTTGCTTTGTTTTCCTCTTATTTTTAATTTTTGTAGTTTTACCAAGTAAGGTTTTGTATTTTTGTTTAGCTTTTTGGACTAAAATAATGTGTGTTGAACCAATCTTAGCGTCCACTTTTTGGTGCGTGCGACACTAATAAGGCCTTTGACGTTTGATATATCGCCTATCCTTTATCTCAGACTTTCGATATCTCGAACATTTTGGTCGGACCCCTGAGAGTTTGAGTTATCGAGCATCGACTGTATTTATCACATGGTTGTTTGTTTTTTCGCACTTTGATTGTCTAATCTACACGAAATATATTCTATATTTTTATTTCTACCAAGAAACAAGTGCAAATTTGCAATTCCTCAGTGCAAAAAGTTATATCTATATAATCATACGCCAGTTCCGTGTCTCTGTGACAGGCAATGTGGATGTGTTGTTTTTTCTAAAGAAACAGCCGCGGTAACATGTCACTTTTGCTAAACTTTTATTTTTATTCTGTCTTTTGTGTGCTTTTTCAAATTGATTTAAAATTTTTGTTTTAAAAAAGTCATGGTTAATTTATTTTATTGTTCTCATAAAAACCTTTGTGTAATGATGTAAACTTTATTACACAAACGTCACGGTTAATTAATTTTTATTATTCCCTTAAGCACGTGTCTTTTGTGTACTGCTATATGAAAAACATATTGGTTTTATTTATTCCCACTTGAATGGAATTAACAACAAAACGTTTTGACGAAAAGAACAATGAATTTTATGGTTAATTTCGCTCACTATTTCGCTGTTTTTTTATTCGGTATCTATAGTGGATTTTTCCACGGGTTTAAATAACTAGTCTCTTATAATAATACGGAGCTTCCGTGTGCCTGTCTATCACTTTTGCAAAGTGGATTATATTCTTCACAATTTTCTTTGATAAAGTCTATAAAATACATTATTTTGATCGGCGTCCCAACCTCTACTTATTACAGGCAACGAGTGAACTAATTTTTTCCAATTTTTGTTTGTATATGTACTGCTGACGTCAGCAAAAAATCTAAAACAACCTATGTTTCCATTGTCCTTATGCCTATGTGGATTTATCCACGGGTAGTTTTCGACTAGTAATTTAATAAATAAAAACTCTCTTTGTATCTTAGAAGAAGTCGGTTTAATTAGTGTTGTTGTTTGGGTTTGTGGCGACTCTGCTCACAGGTGACACAATATAAATCTTTATGCTTTGTATGTTTTCGTTCACTTAAACTTTCCTTAAATGTATTAGAATGACCTAAAACGCAGATTTTCGCATCCCATTAAGACGCAACTTAAGAATATCAAAGAAAACGGGAGATATATTTTGTTTAAATAAAAACATTTCAGTTCGAGGCTAAGAAACGAAATATGTGACCAAAGACGTAAGTTATCAAGACACTGATGTGAATAGTTCCGACGATGAAAATTATGAGTTTGAGGATTCGAATGACATAATAAATTCATTTCTAAATGAATAAAAATTTGTAGTAATTTTAGTCAAATTTACTATTTCTTGATTTTAAATTGTTGCAGATAAAGGCAGCTTGGAAGAAGAGGACAGTGACAACAGTAAGAAAGATAAAGGTTATCGCTTTGTAGTAGAGCTCACTTATTTTTATTAACAAACACGACATTATTCCTTTTTTGAACCGGGGAAGAAGTAAACTAAATCGCGAGGAAAACGCTTTCGGCGAACGCTCAGACGTCAGCGATTTCGCAGACGACGATGTTTTTGTTGCTGTAGACCTTAAGGAATCTTCCAACGTTGGAATACCCGTAAAAGTTAAACATATCCACACTGGATTCGCTATATTATGATTTTTATGATATTTCAGGCAGTCAACTTTTTATAACTGTGTGATCCATTTTTTGTTTTTACAGTTTTTTTTGGCACAAATTTATTTTTAGTCCTCAATGCTTTATTGGTGGTTAGAAAAGGTTTGAATCTAAATATGTAACAAAATTTTATTTAAGTGATTGCTAATTAGCATAATAAGTTACCGAAATTGTTTGGTCACATACCGCTTTCGAGTATGTCAGTAACTACGAAAAGAACACTTCATTCTGTATCTCCTTTACACACATTACCTACACACATTTATCTTTCTTACACATTCATGACACAAAATCTCGGCCTCTTTTTTTTAACCCTTTCCTATCCAGGTAATTTTGCTGTAGATTGTGGTTTTAGAGGCGTGTATATAAAAATCCTTAGCTTATTAAAAGTTAAATAAAAAACGAACAAGAAACACATAGTACATCAATGTCTTCACAGCTTAAAAAACATAATAAAAATAAAACAGTGTTATTTTCATGTAGCCGAGGGAGGGTGTGATGGTTGGATAAGGTATTACACGGAAGTAAAAAAGGTGTCTTTCAAGGGTCTTAAACCCCTAAAATGGCTTCGTTTTAGTTTGAAATATATTTTATTTAAAAAAAAACGTATCTACAAAAAATTTGTTTAAAAGCCCCCTACCATGACCCATGACTTTGTATAGCGTTAAATTCTGTCATTGAGCATGCATTCTCCTAGTATTCTGCGCTAAATATTGGCAAGTACCGCCATGCCATTCCAGTATGCTTTTTTGGAAAAACGTTATTTAAAAGACACGGCCGTTGGAAATTGGAATCAGCAAAAAATGGATACGCGCAAGATGATCATAACTCATTAGTTTCAGTCTTAAAATCATTTGGTTCTTATTATGATACGTAATACGACTACACAAAATAACCCTTGCTTTTAAGCACAAGCTAAGACGACTCCCTTTTCTCAAAACAACGTGTTTTTGTTTTGCCGTGTCTGTCGACGGGTAAAGAAATAGGTTAATGTAGTAAAAGAAGCGAATTAGAAATAAATAAGATATCAACTGTTAGATTACATTTTTTAAGCCCGGTCAGTATATTACACTTCGTCCAGAAATGAAAACACTCTAATGAAAAAACGGACTGTATGGAGTGTTGCACGTTCCGTAAAATAAAAAAGTAATCGGAGGAACAGTTGAAAAGCTGCCTGAATTTAGTCCTCTGTGTCCCTTCCGTATACAGTAAGTCCTTTTAACCGTTCCCTCTATGGTGTATAGCTTTTGCTAAGAATATTCCGTTTTATTGCTACACTGTACAGACAGACATGTTAGCTATTATTACAATAGACTAGCGGTAACTTCCGTGAAAAAATGCAATTAGGTAGGACAACAAGTGATTATGTTTTTATGCGAAGCAACGATAGTCTTGTATATTTTTTGGTTTAGAAAAAAAAATTACTACTAACTAAAATTTATTCTAAATGAAAATATAAAAACCTGAATAAATCTATGTTACTACCACTACTAACAATATTATTAAGAACAATATGAACAAACAAAAATAAAAAAAGTTTAATAAATTTTACGATATGATTTTTTTTTTCAATGCAATTTTGTGTTGTAATCTTAATAAAAAAATTTTTTCCGACTAATGCAGTGACGAAGGAATCAATCATTTTATCTCGACTTATGTGATCTAGTACGATAAGAACACGGGAATAAAACAGTTACATATATAATACGAATGAATAAAAAAATGTCTTTACATGGACCTGATACAAGATTTATTATTATTATTATCTAAATTATTTACCCAGGATAGACCTGCTGTCAAAGAGTGCCATAGTGCATTTAAAGCTCCCATTTTGGCTACGTAAGTCGTGCAAGAACAGCAATGGTACAACTAGACAACCGCCTAAGATAGCAATCCTATATTTTCATGATGAACGCTAAGCAGAAAGGATAGATTCACACTTTTATAGTCTCTGGCAGAAATCAGCTGGGGTTTGACCCAAGACCTCTCGCACTGGAAGCGAACACTCTACCACAAAGCTACCAGGCCAATATGAAATTTCGTCTTATTTACATGAGTTTTTTATATCGTAGTTGTGCGAACTGAGCTTTGTGTACACGCACAATTTCGGTTAATCAACACCGAAATGAGGCATTTACGAAGTCTAGATTAGAGACTAAAATGATATTGTCCTTTTCCTGAAAAGAAACTTCATGTAGCTAAGGCCTGCCCAATTAATGGTTTTCAAACAAAAAAAACACTTATAAAATTATATAACAAAAAATTACAATAATTTTAATCGTTAAAAGAAATTATCTGCAAAAGACAAGATTTTGTGAAGGACTATCGCTTATGCTCTGTAGCTACATCAACTTGAGACAGCTGACGACAAAATTTCTGGTAACCCGATGTTGGTTTAAATCAAAATTCGCATGAATAAGAACTATTGTTAGAACAAAAAAAATCTACCATCTAACAGTTAATACGATAGCAATTAAAAATACAAATACCTCTCAGCACTAAAAAAAAACCTTATATGCTATCTTTATCGTTAAAACTTCATCATCTGTTCAACTATTCGAAGTATCTGCTTCGTTATTGCCATAGCTTCTTCTGATTTCTGTTGATTGTATCGATCATGTGGAACATCAAAGTTTCTGCGAGAAGGGTACTGCATTTCTGAACTTGATCCAAGTAAAGTTTCGAGTTGAGTTGCTAACGATTTTAGTGCCTCGTCTTCTACAGTTTCAGCAATTGTAGTCAGGCTGGGCGTCTCTTCAATATCTGTGTAATCAATGCAGTATCGTGCAGCTTTTAATGCTTTCAACGAGGCCTAATAAGACAATATTGGAAAGGTTATTCCATGAAAATTGGAGAAACAGAGTTTGCAAATGCTTTAAAATATAGAATTACCAAAAAAATTTACCTGGTACGCTTTGTAGCATATCCATTCATATGAATTTGTGTTATCGTTTTCAGCAGATGATATATCAAATTGAGCTTGTTTGAACCATCTTGATGATTCACTAGGTTGAGGATTTCTTCTTTGAAAAGTTGGAGGCGTAAAGAAAAAATTCCCACTACGCCTACCTCTTAGCCCAGAACTTTCCAGTCCTTTGGACCTTTTTGGTTCAAATCTACCACTGCTACCAGCAGAATTACTACTGCCATCAGCAAAGCCACCATTACCACGAAAACAATTACCTCTATAACCAGAAGAACCACCAACATCTCTATCAAAACCATCACTTCCATTACCACCATCATTGCCACGAGAATCACCTTTAGCACTACTACCACGGGCATTACGACTGTAAAAGCCAGCTCTTCCACTACTACGCCTATCGTTTCTTCGCTCACTTGAAAAGGCAGAGCTTCGATAAGAACGGTTGAAGTTAAAGCAGTAGTCTTTGTAAGATTTTGATTCTTTTTCAGCTCTCCGGTTCCAGCTTTGAAAAAATTGGGAATGATTGCCATTCATTTTTTCTATCTCATTCTGCAAAAATTTAAACACTTCTGTTGCCAATTCTTTGCTATGTTCTGGATGTTTGTCAGGATGCCATTTCAAATACAATCGACGAATTACTTTTTTCTTCTCCTCTTCAGACAAAGATTTGATATCATTAAGAATTTTTATGATCTCTTCACATATATCTGCAAATGTTCTTCCTTCATCTTCATTTTGAAGCAACGGTCTATCGCAGCTGGGAGCGGCATCGCTCAAAACGAGGCTTGTATCTTCTGTTGGAATTACAGTAGCCGTTGAATCAAACTTATATAAATCAGTAGCTTTTACATCGACAATGTCATTTTCATTTGCAGATATTTGTACTCCATACACACGAAGCAGTTTATCTGCATTGCGATCAACACGTCGAATTATACCATAGATGTACACACATCTGTTATTTTTTTCTCGTTCAACAGCTACATATTCATCTTTTTCAAAATCCAACAAATCGTGCTTGAGAAGACAGTAAAGTTCTAATGGCACTAAATCTCCTGGAGTGGGTATTTGACCAGACTTCAGAAACTGTGAATCCGATTCATCACGAAATATACCTTCGCCATCAAGTACCGACGATAAATCAGATAATGGAGTATCTAGCAGTATTGGAACAAGCAACAGTGTTTTCTTCAGAGGATTGTTGAACAGTTCCAACAAAGCTGTGCTGATTTGGGAATACATCAGAGTGTTTTCTCTCTGCGATTCTTTAAATAGATCTCTAAACAGTCTTCCTTTTTTTTAGAAATAATAATTTCACCTACAATACTATCAGGGATTAATTCATTTTTGTATGCATATTGTGTCTGGATATCGGCACAAAACAATTACTTTTACTTTCTGTAGCGCGTTGAAAATTTCTTCTCTTTTTTCTTCCAACAAACCTTTATTGACCTCACTATTATTAAAATCTTCATTGGCCTCATGCTTCAACAGTCTCATAAAACACGCAAGGAACTGATCTGACTGTAATCTCTCCTCAATCTTTTTACTGATGTGGTTTTTTGGGACATCCACAACATGCAGTTCAGATGTCAATCTCTCCTCAATCACTTTACTGAGAACTTTTGGTTTCAAATCTTTAGGCAGGTTTTTCAATAGATTAACATTTACATCAACGTTTTGGTTCATTTCCACATCATCATACTTTGGTATAAGAATTGGTTCTGAGAAATTTTGTAATCTGTTTTCGTATTTCAAATCATCCACAAAAATTGTTTTCGTTGATAGCGTTAAATACACGTCTTTACTATTAAATGAAATAGTAGGTAAATATAGAGAAGTCGAAGTTAACGAATCATCCTTGGTTCTAACCAATACAGTACTAAGAAAAACAACAGCCTTCTTTACAATAATCAAATTATTTACATCCAGCTTTTTCGCACCAAATTCTGTCTTAACCTCTTCTAACAAGGCGCAATATTGTCTCGCATTTGGATGATCTGAACAACCGAGTGATCTGAGAATCTCAAAATATTTACCGTGTTTCACATCTATTGAATTGATGTATGGAGTTATGATACGTTCATTTGTCAACACCACTCTGTCGATCTTGTCAATTCTATGATCTTCTTCAACGAGAATAAAACTGATTGACTTTAAAAATGAAATATTTTTTTCGTTAATGCAGTTACCCGTGCCCAAATATTCGTAAAATGATGTTAACACGTTGACAAATGATTCTGATGTTTCTTGATCAAGTATTTTACAACTGCTGGTCTTCTTTTCCATGTCTATTTCAGTGATATTACGAATGTGATTTAGAATATCTTGACAGCAATCCAGTTGAGGCCTTTTAACACCAAGTATGCTTGAATAATCAATTCTCTTTCCATCAACTTGAAATGATGGTGTAGCATAGCTTGGCAATATAGTCTTTGTGGTCCATACTAAATTAGCATCAGATTGACACACAGACTCTTCAAAGCATATACGGTCGAAAGTAGAATTTCTGCTCGGATGAATTTTTTCCCATTTCTTGTTCAGTTTGTGTGGAATTATAAAGGAAATGGATTTGATTTTGTTAAGAAAATCAACATCTCTGAAACAAGGTTTAACAAAAAGCTCTCCACAAAGTAACTTTGATATCAAAAGTGATTCTTCTCTATTTTTATGTTCGACTTTTTTAGCGAATTGTAGAAAGAGTTCTTGAGATATGGCAGAAATCAATCCCACAAATCGCAAGAACTTAAGCCAGTCTGGTGTCTGGTATATATCATTTGGGAAATAATTGTCACCATATACCAATTTAAATAAGTCATGTTTAGGATCAAATAACTCATTGGGTGATTTTTTTTGCCCTTCGCTATTTGGAATAAATTTCAAGGATGATATTGTCCTCTTAAATTGATGTGCTACATTTGTTAATCTTGGATGACTTTCGAAATAATCTCTAACAGCAGCCATATGCTCATAGATGGTGTCATCAGACAATGAAGATATTAGCGGAAAAACATAGTTTTGGTAAAATGAAACGAACTCACCTGTGACAAAACCAAGGTGCTCGTACAACCTTTCAACCTCCATTTTACGTTTTAAAACGACGCAATTACTGCCTTTTTCAAATCGCTCCAGTGTATTAAATGGCACTCCAAAAGGCAGCACACAGACGTTAACTGTAACTGATGTCATGTCACCATTCCATCGCTCAAACAGAGGCAATCTCTTTAAATTTAATGCATAATGAGAATCTATTGATTCGTATATGGACTGTAAATAGGGTAAAACAACATTACCTATTGAAGCAAGAGAGACTCCGGAATTGTGAGTCAATGTTAATGCATCTATGACATCTGTGGCCTTGTTAACTGACCCGAATACGTAAGTTGGTAAACGATACTTTTGTGTATCTATTGTGGCAGGCTGAAAGACATTTCCTTCAAGAACTGTTATTACGTGTCTATCAATATGTTCCGAATAATTGGTCAAAGTCAAAACACCTTTTCGTTTGTTTATTGGCATCAGATAGTTCTTTCTATCTATTGTGGCAAGTAGTAATGACCAATCTTCAACTTTCTTTAACACCAAGGTCGAAATGTGCATTTTGTGAAGCCAGAGATATAAAAATCTCCACACTAAAAACAGCCAATATTCTGTAAGAGGCTTGGAAATCTCAATTAGAGTTTGAGAGTTGCAGTAGGTGTCCTTATGCAAGAAACCGGGTAATAATAGAACAAATTCGTTAATATTAAATTCCTTGAAGCAGGTAATTTTCATCCAACTCAACTTTGCATCAAGCACTGCTTGGTTTACTTCCTGATGAGTAAATCTATGTTCTTCTTTTTTAAAGATTTTATTATGATTGGTGAAATACTTTGGATGTTGATGCGAAAATGAAACAAGATCTTTGTTTGCTAAAAGACAAAGAGGTAAGCCTTCAAGAGAATTCGCTTCATTTATACCTTTATTATCCAAAAGGCAGTAACGTAAGACAGTTATAACATTTTTAGCATCTTAAAAGCTGTCTGCTTTACATTCCTAATTTGTCTCACAATTTGGTAGTATGTCTTTCTCTAGCTCAATCAATCTACCTCTGATAATAGCTGGACTTCCTTCGGTCAATTGTACATTGCATCGATCAAAATTATCTGCTATTACTTTGGGAAGAATGTCTGCTCTTATATGAACTTGTTGAAGAATCTGAAGTATTGATGGTCTATAAAATGGTCTCTCTGCACCAGATTCAGAATAATTTAGTTGATCTGGATTAGTGTAGACTAAAAAATCGTCTCTTGGCTTGCAAAATAATAACTCCCCGTCTGCAATTTTAAACACGATCAATAATGGAACATTATGTTCGTAAACATGTTTGTAAAATCTCATGTTGAGAATATTCCAATAGTCAGTGTTGTTTTTATCGTTAACAGAATGAGGGAACAGATTGTAAAATCTCTTTATTTTATCGTTAATCACTTCAATGTCATGCAAGTCTTTCGAACATACAGACAATTCATTAGCTTTTGTACGCAGGTACGTTAAATAGCTAGGTAAAACACAATGAAGAAGAATTGCATTATTCCACTTTCGTTCCACTGTTGGCCTTTTCATTGCTCCAAAGATTTCTTCTGGTTTCATAATCCAAAATAAAATGACCGTTAATGAGAACATTTAAACCGGAACTTATTGGAATTGGAAGAGTACAAAACACGTTGTGAAAATTAGTTTTGGCTGTCCCAGTCGTCTTTTTTTTAACATTTTCACACCTTTCACATTCTGTCTCACTTGAAATCGATGCAATGGCTCCTTTTGGAATCAAACATAATTCGTTGGTTTCGATCATCTTGATAATAGACGTATCAAGCTTTCTCATGTTGTCAAATCCACATTGTTCAATAACATCGAAGTGATAAACAAAAGTTCCATCTTTCGACTTGTGTTGTACACAAACCTTATATGGCAATGATATTGTGAATTTCATCACCCATCTTACATTTCCCAGTTTGCTAGCCAATGTTTTTTGACAACTAATAAAATCTTTACGCTTCTTTTCAGTAACTCCATATACCCCTGCATTAAAGTTTTCTTCTGTGACCTCTCCTTGGTTTGTTATATACTTGAAAGATAATGATTTTATATTTCTGAGGAAAATTAACATGGCTGGTGCATGCTTTTTTAGATTAGATAACATTTCCTGTACTTCTTTCTGGTAAGTTTCTTTATTTGAAATCTTTGAGGTTTTCGCCATTACCTTATTTCTAAGTGGAAATCTAAATAAGGTTTTCCCTTTGGAATCGTATTCATCTATTAGGTATGCTGATTTTACATCAGTGTACTTTTCTACAAGTTCTTGTCTACCATTTTTAAGCATTATTCCAGGTTCTATTTCTGTTGCTCCTTTCAGCATACCTCAAGTTAGGATCAAATATAACTAAACGCGTCACTGTTGTCGTCTTCTATAGCTGTCAAGAATGATGGACAATCCGTGATGCCGTAAACAGCATTGAATCCAACGCCATACTTTCCAGTTTTTAACGGTTCTTTACATTTGCTTCCTTGTCCTAAAGCTTGGATAGCAGACAAGTCTTGTTGAGTGAACACGCCGTTATTTGAAACGAGCAACGCAGGACCTTGCATGTCTTTCCATTTGTCTGAAAATATTTTCTCTGTACCATGATTTCTCATGTCAAGAGTTAGGTTTACTTCTGTCGCCCCCGCGTCGTCTGCATTTTGCAAAATTTCTTTCAAAACATCCTCAGTGTCTGAATAACCCTTCAGCAAATTCTTGATACGAGTTGTTAAGTCCACATGTTGTCCGAATGGAATACCAACAGAATTTCGCTGAAAGTAGACCGATCGAGAAGGTTTGATACCAACTCTCTTGCAACAAGAATGTGAAATTTCTTCGTGTGAGTAGTGGACATTATTTTCGTAGGGAATCCAATATGCATCCTTGAAACACATATCTGCAGCAGGTCGTAAGACTCCAGTTCTGTCTGGTAGAAGTATTTTAGCACCTTTTTCACATTTCCCATTGCAAAGATACGGTACAATTTTATACAAAATTTGTTTCAATAATTCATTAGGTAAGCTGCGATCTTGAAATTTGAATTTAAGATTATGCAATAAATCAATGTACTCTCTTTCACTGCATTCACGCATAACACCAAGCTTGCTCATTAAATATGGAAAATACTGAATTAGGTTGTTTGGTAACTTGTAGGAGTAACCTGTAATCTCGTGCTCAATCTTAAAATATGCTTGTCGTGGAAAAATAAGTTCATGATCTTTAGAATATATCAACTTTAACAAGGTCAGCTCACCAAATGGTATATTCTTTAACGTGTCAAGGTAACGATACATTTCATCAAGTATTATGCATGCGTCAACACCTTTGCTTTTATCTGTTTCATAAGCGGATATCAATTGGATTATTTGTTCCTTTACAACTTCATATCTTGGTATATTGCAGATGTTTAGATTGTGTAGCAAGGCATCGTATTCTTTATCACATATTAATGATGAACAGCACGCAAGGTTGACGTATTTTGATGTAAATAATTGATTTGGTGCACCAAACGCGTAGTCGTCATTCAACCATTTCGAAAATATTGAAGTTGTTTCTTTCTGTTTTAATGGCACGAATGAAGTGTTTTTTTATCGCTTCGAGACTTCCAGAAGATGACGAAATTTCTCGGAGACCATTGTAGATAAAGGGAATTAACTTTCTACTTCTTTCAACAGCATAATTAATACCTTTTGAAACACCGATATATTCGATAACTTTTGCTCTATCAGCTATCTTTTCCCATGACAGGGAATTACTGGCCATCCCCAAACATTGCAGATATGATGCATGACTTCCAAATTCATTCTGCGGAAAAACGTCTTCATCTACATCATAAAGTGCTGCAGCCTTGCTTCTCTCCTGAATTAATTCGCAGAGTAGACGCATTCTTCCATTCGGCTTGGTGGGCACACATTTTTTTGTGCATAAAAAATCTTATATAAGACCTGTATCCTGCTTTCTTTCAAGACAGTAAAGAACTATTTTATTTCTAAGTGATTGATCTAAACTAGGATTATCAATATGCTCGAAAAACACTCTGAAGAAATCGTCTTGTGATACAGTATGATCATGTACGCTTTTTCTGTAACCTAATTTAATTAATAGTGATATAAATGTTGATGGCAATTGTGCGCAGACATTTTTCTCCCTGTCAAATTGTAATACCAGTTCAAACAAGATACGGCGTCAATGGACAAGGGAGAATCAAAATTTGATGATACAAGTTTTATGTCTTCCCAATTTACCCATCCATTCGTCACCGGAAATATAGCCTCTTTCGTGTTTAATATTTGGTAAATTAAAGATTTCAGCGCCTCGAAAACAGCACTTCTGCATCCGGATAACGTTGAAGCAGTAGGAAACAGCTTTAACCATTCTTTTAGTTCAATGTTGGGAAACATACTTTTGATTTTCAATAATAAATTAAAGTAAGCTTGTCCAACATCATACCCAAGGAGGTCATTCCAATCAGTAGCAGCGCCATGTCGTTTTTGATAATTTGTACTTTTTGATAATTGCTTACGATCGTTAGATACCTCAAAAGCTCCATTTATATGAACTGGTAACTGACTTATCTCTGGCAGCGGTAAGAAACAGTAAATGAATCTTTGTTCCAAATCAGTTACTACCTTAGCAGTTTTATTATCTTGCACATCATACTCACATGCTACTCCTCCACAGGGATTAAATCCTTTGTTTTTGCTAGCATGACCGAAAGACTTACTTCCACCAATACAGGAACTGGATATCCATTTTCTTTCTACAATCTTCTTTCCTTTCGTTACTGTGATTACCATGGCATCGGTCAATCCGTAAAGTGGAATGTCATAGGAGAACGCAGGATTCATTTGCTTCAAAATAGAATCTGCATGTTTCATTACACTTTTTGAATTCGGTGTGGTATCTTGTCTTTGTACCTGAAAAAGCAATTTCATTTCACTTGATTTGAGACTGCTTTATCTAATTGATAAACTTTCACAGATTTAACATTCTCTGTGAAAAGGAGTAAGTGATCTAGATATTCTTTAAACTTGTCAAACAACAAATTCATCTCTCCATTGGTATATTCCATATTTTTTATTTTACTTGCTTGTGCTTGTTCATACTTTCGCAACGGTAATCGAAATAATGTAGCATTGTAGTTTTCCACATCATTTTTTTCGAAATCAGAACGTGCTCCAAAAATGCCATGAAATACCTTGAATTGATCTTGAACATGTGCAAGATCTCTATTATTTGAGCATAGGCGAACTCTGATTCCAGGAGAGTTCGTGTTCTTTATTGCCTTACCAAGATAGTGAATGTGAGGGGTCAAATACAACCATCGAGTCTCCACTGAGAAAACTAGGTACATCTGTAAAATGGTATACAGCATTGAATCCCAATCCAAACTTACCAATTTTGGTGTTATCATATTCTTTTGTACCAGCATTTAATTTGGTTATGTTTTTAAAATCTGCTTCCTTAAAAACAGCGTTGTTATAAACCCATAATGCGGGACCCTGCCATACTTTCATGTTCCTGTCAAATAATTTACTTCTTAAGTCTCCATTTTCTCTTTGATCATACAAAAAGCAAACTTCATTTGCACCAGCATCGTCAGCGTTTTGAATAAGTTCTTTAGGTAAAGCCATGTCATCTTCGTAATCCTTTAACAACTTGTTAAGTCTCAGTGTTAGATCTTCATGTTGACCCCATGGTTGAAATATGCAACTATCTTCAACAGACAAAATTTTACTCATTAAATCAGGTATGCCGAGTTTGTCGGCTACAGACTCGTCAATGTTGCGATGTAAGATGTTATACGACAGCATAGAGTTAAAAGAGGTGTTGCCATCAAAATCATGGTAAAAGCATTCTTCTAAGCGAGTTAGTTTCAATATTTTAGAATCAACTGGAACATTTATTTTCTTTATCTGTTCATCACTCAGCGAATCCAATTGGTCTGCCAGATCATACACAAGTCTAACAGCAAGATCTAAATCCTTGGAAGCATCCTTGTTTTCTTCTTCACGCTTCTCCTTCATTCTAGTTAAAACATCAATGTAAATGCTTTCTTCACTGACCTTTTCGGAAAAAAGAAATTTTTTAAATGAGGCAGGAAAATCATCTGGCAGATAGTGATAATATGGGCTTACATCAACTCTTGTTCTGTAAACAAGATATCTGTCCTATTAACAAATCGTTTACCTTGCCATATCTTTATTCTATTACCCATCATAGCATTTTCCACTTCTCGATAATAGCATTGAGCTAAATACTGATAAATATCATAAGCAATCTTTTTGTACAACCCTCTTTCGTCAGAATTGTAGCTAACAACCAGCGCTTCTAGATGATTGATGATGGTTAAAACTTGTGGTATTACTGTGACGCTTTTTAAATAAGTTGATATTGATGGTTGTGCAACGTATAATTGAGAGCCAGTTAGGTAGAAAGATCTTGCCTTACGACACTATTAGGTGGTTTTACACACAACTTTTGATCCAGCTGCATTTGATCCTAAGCCAGCTCAATCCTACTGGATAACCCCTAGGTCTTTCTGTTTCTACAGGAATCCAACTTACTGCATTGCAAGAAGATATATCGATTCCGTTGCTTCTGCTGATTATAAGTATTTGCAATACTTTTTTTACTACGTCATCTTGACTGTAACTTGCCAAATTTTGAATACTGCAAATACTATTTACGATATCCTGTTATGACACCTGACCGAGACGTGTCTTAAACCTAGCACTTTTAAAAGCATTGTTGTTGTACTTAGCATCTGGAAACTTGTTCTTCTCCCCCCAAAACAGATCTTGAAACTGTTGAGTTCTTTCAAAGAGTTCGCATGGTTTAATCCTTGCACCGTCACTCAAAACGTACAAATGTTGTTTAAGGTTATTTACAAACGAAGCGGACACTTCACGCGAGGATATTTGTTGCACACAAAAGCTGAAAAGCTCATCCCTTTGAGCAACATTAATGCTATTTATATTTTGCAACACACAGTTGACAATGTGCTCAAAATTCCAGGTGGTAAGGGAATTCTTTAACGTTTGATATAGCTGGTGTGATAAACTTTGCTGTACAATCAGATTTCTAAACGCAGCACTCCAAACACTTGGCACACAACTGCTATCCACTAAAACACAATTACCAATTGGAACATAAGAGGAACTTCTATAAGGTTTCAATAATTTTAGCTGGTATATTACATCCGGTAGGCTTCTTTCGCAAGCACCGATGGCCTCCATCAATCTTGTTTTCTGGTCCTCTGATGATATTTCAACAGAATTGAATGACTTTTTGTCCATAACCTGAGTTGTATAAATTCTCAATACTTGTAATAACTCCATTGGCGTCTGGCAGTAAAATCTTCCCCGCATTGCACAGGTCACGTATGATGCCACTATCAATAAAATTTCAGCAACAAACAGAATTCCGCAGTTTTGCAGAAACAGTTTAGTGGATGGGTCCATTGTTTGGCCCGTGATATAAGGAAAAATCCGCCTATACGGTTACTACTCATAACTAAAGGTACATTACTCAATTTAACACAAGTACCTTTGATTACCTTCAGCTACTGGTATTAAAGGCACCCCTTCAATAACCCCAAAGAAATATTATTTCTTTGTCTGTACGCCAATAGCTCGTCAGCCAGTCTTTAGTGGGATAACCAGATCTATCAAGCCAGCACACTTTGTCATTCTTGCTTAACCATTTTGAGGTAGGTTATCTTTAACAGCACGAATACTTGTAGTAACATCATCCATTAAGATCAAGTTGAATTCCCCTAAAACATAATTGAATGTAGTTAAAAGTACTGAATTCTAATGCCATGTAATTGTGGTGCGTGTTCACAAAATAAATAAAAATAAAAGCTTCAGTTTCCTTTAACTAAGGAATTAGGAGATTATGAGACAATAAATTCTCCTTTGACCCATTTATATTTTTTGAATGAAACATAGAATCATAAAATATCACTTAAAGTATCTGGAAGATTTCTCTGGAGACGAGTCTTCTCTGCTGGTTATATTGTTTTCAAACATCAATGATCGTTAAGAATCTTTGTTGCTTGGTTAACAAAGATAATAAAGCAAGTGCCGATCCAAAAACGAGTTTTATATAATATACCTTAATTTGTGAAAACCTCAGGCCCATTTTAATTTGAAAGTATATAGTAATGTCAATAGAGTATTGCTTTTTTTAACTCAGCTTCAAAATATGTGACTTAAATTCGAATGAGGTAACAATATACTGTTTTCTTGAAAAGTCATTTGATAGAACGCAGGATATCCGGAATTTTTCAACTGCGTTTAACAACAAAACGCAACTAAATAAATATGTTATTAACCCAGCTAAAAACGTTTTTGTCATACATCTTTAATAACTTAACGTTTGATGTTTAAGTATTTTGATTGCATTTTTTTTTTATCAACGCAAATGTTCTAAATTTAAATTTTCTTTTTCTTTCTAACTCTCCACGAAATATGGGATTTTCATGAGAATTCCTGAGTGTTATTTTTTTCGTAAAATTTCAGTACCAACAAACCACATGAGCACGTTTTTGCCGACTATATATGTAAAACAAGTTAAAGCAATCCAGACTTTGTATCGTATTTCATCTAAGAGCATTGATAAAAAATTGAATAACCGATGATACGATCACCAATTTCTGGAAAATGAACATGGGTTTATTCTTAAGGTTAAGATAAAATTTTATGACAGATACGAAGACAGTAACAAAAATAGGATGCTGTACCTGAAGCTGCAATAGTTTGAAATCGCTGAAAGAATGTATCATCAGTGGTAAAAAAAGATGTATTTAACACATTCTTCAACGAAGGTAAGATCTCTTTCGGATGGTCTCTGGTTGGTATGTAAATATTTGCAGATTGTTGTCGGTAATAGACACAGTGGTAAGTTCCGTCCACTTTGCAAATTATTGGTAGCCCATTCAGTGCCATTAAATCATTTTTTACTTGAAATGGAAAAAGCCAAAATGTGGCATTGCTTGTCTGTTGACAGCTGGTGAAATAAATTGCATTTTTCTTTAAGATGGTTGATTACAATGTTTTTGCTTACAAAAGTAATAACATCTGAAAGAGATTTCAAGATGTGATCAGGGACATGTGCAACATTTGTACCAACGTTTGCAAGAAAAGCTGACACAGCTAGAATATTGATTTTTAGACGCAAAGAGTTTTTCTTTTAAAAAACTAACGTTGTGTACGTGGAACCATTTCTTCGTACTGGTAATGTAGATGCATGGAACATTACGTAATTTTTGATACAACTCAATGAGAAATGACTTCCATTTATGATTTACTTCATCGTGATTAGGCCAACAGTTGTAAACAATATTAGCATTGTTTGCTGCAATCAGATGTTTGATTAAATTAAAATAAGCTAAAGGCAAAGTTTATTAATCAAGCATAAATTCCAATTGACAGATTTATCATTACTTTCTGCTGAAGATATTGTTTTCCATTTCAAGTCTTTGCGGTCAGGCCCAAGTGCAAAAAAATCCATTAACATGAACTGGTAGACCAGTCATATGTTTTCACGCAAAGGTAATGGCAAGACCACAAAAGATATGACCACCATCGCTTGAATCTAACGGCATTGCAACAGCAACTAGCGGTATGTAGGATAACTCTTCATCTGTAATCATTTCATAAAAATCGTCGCCAGTCCTGGTGTATCCAAAATATTCACTCAACATGAAGGAATAGATGTCTTCTTTCCTCCTGAATCTTCCTCAATGTCCACTTGATGATTTAAAGTTAATTCTTGGAAGTTGCTTTGCAGGACTTGTTTTGTCAATCTGCCACTAAAGCTTTTTTTTGCTGACCATACTGCTGAACACATCTTGAGAGATATTTACAGAATACAATTCCTCCATTTGTTTTTTACCAGAACTTATTTTATAAAACTTGATGGATTGAACGTTCTTGAGGAAGAGAGGTTCATGTATCCATCATTCATGAACGTGTTGATCAACTGCATAAATCGAGTATTGTCATAACATACGCTTGATATGTCCGATTTTTCTTGTCGAAGAGGAAATCTAAATAATGTTCCATCACATTTACCGTTTCCATCAAGAGAATATGTTGGCAGCTGTTTAAATGGATCAAAATCAGAATAATTTTTAAATTTCCTCTTATCATCCAAGTTTGAAAAGTCAAGAAATTCCAACTCATCTGTGAAAGTCTTTGCAATTGGATCAAGGTATGCAAAAATTGTTTCACTTGAGATTGTAGGCAAATCTAAAAACAGAAACAGAATGTATAAACCTTTAAGTATATTTTACCGCGATCACATGATTTCTTAGTCCTGTACTATACAGGACTAAGAAATCATGTGATCGCGTTTCGTATATTTATACATTATTTCACCCTGTTTCTTTCTTTATTTTTTTCTCTATTTCTTATTTTCTTTTTTATTGTAGTTGGTGAAAATTCCTCTAACTAAGTATACAATAACATGGGTTGCCAAGTCCCTCTCACTATCTTTTATTTCCTCTAAACTTTTCTGAATTTCTGACTTAAAGAGCTTGAATTCCTCATTAATATTGCCCATTTCAGTAAATCCAATTAATTGCCTGTTCATTTTCTGTATACTAATTCACTTTTGATTTTAATTTCATCAGAAATAATTTTAATACATTCAGACACCAAGTTGGACATGATAACTTTCAACATGGCATTTTCCTTTTTGAGCGCCAGCAATACGTTCTTCCAGTTCAGATCTACACAAATATCTATAATTTGCTTTGGAAGAATTAGACACGTTCTCAAGAAATTTAAATACTTTTGGCATTCAAAACACATATTGAAATTATCTTCTAACACCACATAGCTACAGTTTTTGTGTCTGATTATATTGAAATTTTCTTTATGTAGTGGAACATGCTGCTGGTTTTCCACGGTAGCTAACGAGAAGGGCTCCTTGATTTCCAAACGGTTTTCTATAACATCCCCAAACCCTGATATACCCTCACAAAAATTAATTTTTGAGTAAACTTGCATGTTGTTGTCATTAATAGCATTGTCCAAATTATAAAGTTCTCTAAGCTGATTAGTTATGTTAGTTCCATAAAATAAAAGCCTCCACTGATTTTTTATATCAATATTCAAAACTAATTTGTTTGTAGTGTACCATACTTCATAATCACATTCACATATGTTCTTTTCATGCTCTTAATATTTTGTTTCATGAATCCCAAATTTGCCACTTTTTTATCAAGTGCCTGTACATGCAAAAAATCACTACTTTCTGTTTGGACGGGGCAAATTTTGCAGATAACTGTGTGTTTTCAAAATCTGGAGCATCATATGTGGTCGGCTTTCATGATCCTTCTTTTCAAAGTGGTGTATTTTCATTCTACATTTTTGCAAATAACCTTTGGATAAATATTCCCATCTTCTTCGCTAACATTCACACTATATACCCTATGGATCAATTTACTGTATTCCATAACAGATTTAGCATTCCAATATCCCTGTTTTAACGTTATTTTGCTACTACAAAGTCTACAAAACAATTTTAAAAAATTCTTGTGTTGTTCCATGTCATTCTCCTCCATTTTAACGTTTTAATTAAAGGGTCTTTGCTTTATGCACGATATTAAGATGGCTGACATGCCTTTTTTTTGTCAACAACAAAAAATACGAAGAATAGGCTTAACAAAAACATTAATAACTTTTAGACCTATGAACGAAATTACACCATTTAAAAAAGAAAATGATTATTAACTCTTCTACTTTTCCCCCAATTTTGACTAACTCTTGACTCAAAATTTTATCATGCTAAATTTAAGTAAAACGTCGAGCATATTTTTATAAAAATATATACGGTTGAAACTGATTAAAAAACTTATTGGTTGAAGATCGGAGATAAACAAAAGTTGTTATGACAACTCACCCTTTCCCTGAGAGAGGAAAACAACACAACAACACCAAAATGGTCTTGCTTTGTCTAAAAAACCACGTTTTTATACAAGAAACAAACGGCCGGATAAAGGATTACGTAACGATTTTTTGTAAAATCCAGTGAAACGCGCATGGCGCATAGATATCAAAGGGATGCCGAAAGAATAACAATTTGAATAGAATTTTATGCGCACTGATATGAGTTCAATCTCCTTCTTTATGTGATATTTTGGTGACACAGCACAATAAAACCAGGACAATTTTTGTAAATATGCTTCAGAACGAATGGCTCTAGTAAATCTTTTAGTAGTTGTGAGTTGTAATCAGTGATAGGACTAATTATAATTTCACTTAACATTTCATATGAAAATGTAGAACCGTAAACTAAAACAAATTATAATAACTTGATTGAGATATTGAGAGCTACAAATTAGTTTTACTTTGGTAATAGTCCAGGAGCTCATAACAGAATTTTAGGTCTCATCTCTTTAATAATAGCCGTATTCCGTCTGTCTGTTCGTGCGTCTATTTGTCTTTTTGTTACGGAAACACGAAATGCGATATATAAAGGATGGGCGACCCCGTTGATTTTTCCACGGGTTAACGACTAGTCTATATAATAATACGCTAAGTGTGTCTGTCTGTCTGTGACAGGCAAAGTGGATTATATTTTTTTACAATTTTCTTTAACAGCATCTATATGTATCCCTATAAAATGTTCTGTATTTTATAAACGTTTTTGTTGACTATTTTGAATGGCTAAAACAAAGCATGTGATATAAGAAAGTGATTTCATTAGTTAGGAATTTTATTGCATGCGAATTTAAATTTACCGTGACGGGAGCTTTGTTATAATTGTTATACGAGTAAAGTCACAGGCAATTAACGTTGTTATTATAGTTGTCAATTCGGTCAAAGGTTTTAATTGTTTGCGTCTTTAAAATGAACTGACAACAAATGATTTTTGTAATAAGAAATCTTTGGATGTCTCTGGTTGGTATTAAATATTTGCAGATTGTTGTCGGTAGGAGACACAGTGGTAAGTTCCTCCATTTGCAAATTATTGGTAGCCCATTCAGTGCATTAAATCATTTTTTACTTGAATGGAAAAAGCCAAAATGTGGCATTGCTTGTCTGTTGACAGCTGGTGAAATAAATTGCATTTTTCTTTAAGATGGTTGATTACAATGTTTTTGCTTACAAAAGTAATAACATCTGAAAGAGATTTCAAGATGTGATCAGGAATGTGCAACATTTGACACTGTTGGCAAGAAAGCTGACACGCTAGATATTGATTTTCAGACGCAAAGAGGTTTTCTTTTAAAAAACTAACGGTTGTGTACGTGGCCATTTCTTCGTACTGGTAATGTAGATGCATGGAATATTACGTAATTTTTGATACAACTCAAGAGAAATGACTTCCATTTATGATTTACTTCATCGTGATTAGGCCAACATTGTAAACAATATTAGCATTGTTTGCGCAATCAATGTTTGATTAAATAAAAAGCTAAAGGCAAAAGTTTATTAATCAAGCATAAATTCCAATTGACAGATTTATCATTACTTTCTGCTGAAGATATTGTTTTCCATTTCAAGTCTTTGGCGTCAGGCCCAAGTGCAAAAAATCCATTAACATGAACTGGTAGACCAGTCATATGTTTTCACGCAAAGGTAATGGCAGACCAAAAAGATATGACACCATCGCTTGAATCTAACGGCATTGCAACAGCAACTAGCGGTATGTAGGATAACTTCATCTGTAATCATTTCATAAAAATCGTCGCCAGTCCTGGTGTATCCAAAATATTCACTCAACATGAAGGAATAGGATTTTCTTTCCTCCTGAATCTTCCTCAATGTCCATCTGATGATTTAAAGTTAATTCTTGGAAGTTGCTTTGCAGGACTTGTTTTGTCAATCTGCCATAAAAGCTTTTTTTTGCTGACCATACTGCTGAACAACATCTTTGAGAGATATTTACAGATACAATTCCTCCATTTGTTTTTTACCAGAACTTATTTTATAAAACTTGATGGATTGAACGTTCTTGAGGAAGAGGAGGTTCATGTATCATCATTATCATGAACGTGTTGATCAACTGCATAAATCGAGTATTGTCATAACATACGCTTGATATGTCCGATTTTTCTTGTCGAAGAGGAAATTATAATAATGTTCCATCACATCTTACCGTTTCCACAAGAGAATATGTTGGCAGCTGTTTAAATGAATCAAAATCAGAAATAATTTTTAAATTTCCTTTCATCCAGAGTTTGAAAAGTCAAGAAATTCCAACTCATCTGGAAAGTCTTTGCAATTGGATCAAGGTATGCAAAAATTGTTTCACTTGAGATTGTAGGCAAATCAAAAAACAGAAACAGAATGTATAAACCTTTAAGTATTTAGCGATTTTTCTTATCCGTAAATATACAGGACAAAAACATGTGATCGCGTTTCGTATTTTAATACATTATTTCACCCTTTTTAATTTCTTTATTTTTAACTTGTGGTATTACTGTGACGCTTTTTAAATAAGTTGATATTGATGGTTGTGCAACATATAATAGAGAGCCAGTTAGGTAGGAAAACTCTTGCCTTACAACACTATTAGGTGGTTTCACACACAATTTTGATCCAGCTGCATTTGATCCTAACCAGCTCAATCCTACTGGATAACCCCTAGGTCTTTCTGTTTCTACAGGAATCCAACTTACTGCATTGCAAGAAGGTATATCGATTCCATTGTTTCTACTGATTATAAGTATTTGCAATACTTTTTTTACTACGTCATCTTGACTGCAACTTGCCAAATTTTGAATACTCCTAATACTATTTACGATATCCTGTGATGACACCTGATCGAGACGTGTCTTTAAATCTAGCCATTTTAAAACATTGTTGTTATACTTAGCATCTGGAAACTTGTTCTTCTCCCCCCAAAACAGGTCTTGAAACTGTTGAGTTCTTTCAAAGAGTTCGCATGGTTTAAGCCTTGCACCGTCACTCAAAACGTACAAATGTTGTTTAAGGTTATTTCCAAACGAAGCGGACACTTCACGCGAGGATATTTGTTGCACACAAAAGTTGAAAAGCTCATCCCTTTGAGCAACATTAATGCTATTTATATTTTGCAACACACAGTTGACAATGTGTTCAAAATTCCAGGTGGTAAGGGAATTCTTTAACTTTTGATATAGCTGGTGTGATAAACTTTGCTGTACAATCAGATTTCTAAACGCAGCACTCCAAACACTTGGCACACAACTGCTATCCACTAAAACACAATTACCAATTGGAACATAAGAGGAACTTCTATAAGGTTTCAATAATTTTAGCTGGTATATTACATGTGGTAGGCTTCTTTCGCAAGCACCGATGGCCTCCATCAATCTTGTTTTCTGGTCCTCTGATGATATTTCAACAGAATTGATGACTTTTTGTCCATAACCTGAGTTGTACAAATTCTCAATACTTGTAATAACTCCATTGGCATCTGGAAGTAAAATCTTCCCCGCATGGCACAGGTCACGTATGATGCCACTATCAATAAAATTTTCAGCAACAAACAGAATTCCGCAGTTTTGCAGAAACAGTTTAGTGGATGGGTCCACTGTTTGGCCCGTGATATAAGAAAAAATCCGCCTATACGGTTACTACTCATAACTAAAGGTACATTACTCAATTTACACAAGTACCTTTGATTACCTTCAGCTACTGGTATTAAAGGCACCCCTTTCAATAACCCCAAAGAAATATTATTTTTTTGTCTGTACGCCAATAAGCTCGTCAGCCAGTCTTTAGTGGGATAACCAGATCTATCAAGCCAGCACACTTTGTCATTCTTGCTTAACCATTCTTGAGGTAGGTTATCTTTAACAGCACGAATACTTGTAGTAACATCATCCATTAAGATCAAGTTGAATTCCCCTAAAACATAATTGAATGTAGTTAAAAGTACTGAATTCTAATGCCATGTAATTGTGGTGCGTGTTCACAAAATAAATAAAAATAAAAGCTTCAGTTTCCTTTAACTAAGGAATTAGGAGATTATGAGACAATAAATTCTCCTTTGACCCATTTATATTTTTTGAATGAAACATAGAATCATGAAATATCACTTAAAGTATCTGGAAGATTTCTCTGGAGACGAGTCTTCTCTGCTGGTTATATTGTTTTCAAACATCAATGATCATTAAGAATCTTTGTTGCTTGGTTAACAAAGATAATTAAAGCAAGTGCCGATCCAAAAACGAGTTTTATATCATATACCTTAATTTGTGAAAACGTCAGGCCCATTTTAATTTGAAAGTATATAGTAATGTCAATAGAGTATTGCTTTTTTTAACTCAGCTTCAAAATATGTGACTTAAATTCGAATGAGGTAACAATATATTGTTTTCTTGAAAAGTCATTTGATAAAACGCAAAGGGGATATCCGGAATTTTTCAACTGCGTTTAACAACAAAACGCAAATAAATAAATATGTTATTAACCCAGCTAAAAACGTTTTTGTCATACATCTTTAATAACTTAACGTTTGATGTTTAAGTATTTTGATTGCATTTTTTTTTTATCAACGCAAATGTTCTAAATTTAAATTTTCTTTTTCTTTCTAACTCTCCACGAAATATGGGATTTCCATGAGAATTCCTGAGTGTTATTTTTTTCGTAAAATTTTAGTACCAACAAACCACATGAGCACTAATGGATTTTGCCGGCTATAATATGTAAAACAAGTTAAGAGCAATCCAAACTTTGTATCGTATTTCATCTAAGAGCATTGATAAAAAATTGAATAACCGATGATACGATCACCAATTTGTGGAAAATGAACATGGGTTTATTCTTAAGGTTAAGATAAAATTTCATGACAGATACGAAGACAGTAACAAAAATAGGATGCTGTACCTGAAGCTGCAATAGTTTGAAATCGCTGAAAGAATGTATCATCAGTGGTAAAAAAAGATGTATTTAACACATTCTTCAACGAAGGTAAGATCTCTTTCGGATGGTCTCTGGTTGGTATGTAAATATTTGCAGATTGTTGTCGGTAGTAGACACAGTGGTAAGTTCCATCCATTTTGCAAATTATTGGTAGCCCATTCAGTGCCATTAAATCATTTTTTACTTGAATGGAAAAAGCCAAAATGTGGCATTGCTTGTCTGTTGACAGCTGGTGAAATAAATTGCATTTTTCTTTAAGATGGTTGATTACAATGTTTTTGCTTACAAAAGTAATAACATCTGAAAGAGATTTCAAGATGTGATCAGGAACATGTGCAACATTTGCACCAATGTTTGCAAGGAAAGCTGACACCGCTAGATATTGATTTTCAGACGCAAAGAGGTTTTCTTTTAAAAAACTAACGGTGTGTACGTGGACCCATTTCTTCGTACTGGTAATGTAGATGCATGGAATATTACGTAATTTTTGATACAACTCAACGAGAAATGACTTCCATTTATGATTTACTTCATCGTGATTAGGCCAACATTTGTAAACAATATTAGCATTGTTTGCCGCAATCAAATGTTTGATTAAATTAAAATAAGCTAAAGGCAAAAGTTTATTAATCAAGCATAAATTCCAATTGACAGATTTATCATTACTTTCTGCTGAAGATATTGTTTTCCATTTCAAGTCTTTGCGGTCAGGCCCAAGTGCAAAAAATCCATTAACATGAACTGGTAGACCAGTCATACGTTTTTCACGCAAAGGTAATGGCAGACCACAAAAGATATGACCACCATCGCTTGAATCTAACGGCATTGCAACAGCAACTAGCGGTATGTAGGATAACTCTTCATCTGTAATCATTTCATAAAAATCGTCGCCAGTCCTGGTGTATCCAAAATATTCACTCAACATGAAGGAATAGGATGTCTTCTTTCCTCCTGAATCTTCCTCAATGTCCACTGGATGATTTAAAGTTAATTCTTGGAAGTTGCTTTGCAGGACTTGTTTTGTCAATCTGCCATAAAAGCTTTTTTTTGCTGACCATACTGCTGAACACATCTTTGAGAGATATTTACAGAATACCAATTCCTCCATTTGTTTTTTATCAGAACTTATTTTATAAACTTGATGGATTGAACGTTCTTGAGGAAGAGAGTTCATGTATCCCATCATTCATGAACGTGTTGATCAACTGCATAAATCGAGTATTGTCATAACATACGCTTGATATGTCCGACTTTTCTTGTCGAAGAGGAAATTTAAATAATGTTCCATCACATCTACCGTTTTCCACCAAGAGAATATGTTGGCAGCTGTTTAAATGAATCAAAATCAGATAATTTTTAAATTTCCTGTTATCATCAGAGTTTGAAAAGTCAAGAAATTCCAACTCATCTGAGAAAGTCTTTGCAATTGGATCAAGGTATGCAAAAATTGTTTCACTTGAGATTGTAGGCAAATCTAAAAACAGAAACAGAATGTATAAACCTTTAATTGTATTTTTACCGATATAGTACAGGACCAACAAATGATGTGATCGCGTGTCGTATTTTTATACATTAATTCACCCTATTTATTTCTTTATTCCTTTGTTTCTTTCTTTCTTTTCTTCTCTATTTCTTATTTTTTTATTTTATTTACTTCATTATCTCTTTACTTCTTTAATTCTGCATGATAGTCATGTGATGTTTGGTGACACAGCACAAAAAAACAGGACAATTTTTGTAAATATGCATCAGAACGAATGGCTCTAGTGAATCTTTTAATGTAGTTGTGAGTTGTAATCAGTGATACTCGAGCATTTTGAGGACTAATTATAATTTTACTTAACATTTCACATGACAATTTAGAACTGTAAACTATGAAACGACGATTGCTAAAACGAATTATAATAACTTGATGATATATTGAGAGCTACAAATTATATTTGCTTTGGTAATAGTCCAGGAGCTCATAACAGAATTTTAGGTCTCATTTTCTACAAAACGTTTGATCCTCAAATTAGGTTTGGTAGTATTATAAAAATCACATGATCAGCTTATCTAATTTGGGGGCGTTTGGCTTCTAAAATTACCCTAATTTGAGACCCCCAGATGGTCTCATAATGCTCAAACATATAACATATGTTTTCTATTATGTGAGAATTTGAAAAATTATGAAGTTTACCAAAAAATCGGGCCTTAAAAACCGGGTTAGAACCCCTCAAACACCACGTTTGGGACATCAATTTGACACTCCAAGGGCTACAAACTCTAAATTTTGCACAATCATTCTCTGTCATAGTGGGATTTGATTGGTCATAAAGCTGACCGAAACATTCTGACTGTGTTACGCTCAGACTCCTATTAAACAACTTTTAGAGATTGAAAATAATTGTGTCTTAAAAACCCAAACTGAATATTTGTATTCTATATTAACTATGTCACATATAAATAGTATAGCCTAGCAAAAGACGTGGTCATATCAGCATGCTAGACCCCCCAATAAGTTAGAACAGGGATTGGGGTTAGACCTCGTGTGGTGTAAATTCTAATGGTGAAAAATAGTAACGTTTTCCCAAAAGAAGGCTAAGGACTCGACCAATGCTGTTTTCAAGTGCATTTACGCAGGTTGAAGTCTTTTTTGCCTATATTCAGTTATCTGAGAGCTCTATTTCTTTCAGTACATCACAAATCACTTTCACAATACTTGTTAATCAGGATACCATTAGTCTGAACAAGATGTATGATATTTCCCTTGCTAGCATTAACACGTTTGAAAATGAATGAAAAAAATTCTATCGATTATGTTAACTTTGACGCGATTTGAATCGTCAGTTTTTTACATTTGCTTCTAAATCGTTCAATAAATTGAGGGGGGTCTCTTGCATTTTACCATCAACATGTTCAATAGATAAATTTAGTACCATGACCGCCAGAGATACGTATACCATTGCTCTAACTTGCTTGCCTGCCACACAAGCCGGTAACGATGTTACCAAACAAATCTCACATATCGTTACAACAACTACTTTATTGTCAGCAGCTTTTTTTTATACTTCTTTCCCCTTATTGCAAATGTGTGTAATGTTTATCTTGGTATAGGTTTCTTGAATCTTGTTGGATTGTCAGAACATTCATCAACAAATTTGTGACGTACTTTACTTCCAACACTAACGTTTTTGAGCAAAAACTCCATTGTTTGTGGGAAGGCTGCTTTTCCCGATGCTGTGTTGAAAAGATTTTTATGCATTGGCATCGGTGAACGGATTTATCATTTCCTTAACCATGAATTATAACTTGATGCAAACCTTTAGAATTTTATTGCATTCTGCTAGCTCAAGTTTTCAAAACACGTATGACGCAAAACTTTTCAAATAGAATTACATTGTACCTATTGTTGACAAGCAGAAATAGAATTTATAAATTAAGGCATTTAGCGTCTGCTCTATTGACAAGTCGATTAGTAATCTTGAGAATGACTTTTGGGTTCTTCGCAATAAAAAAAGCCCTTACAAATTCATTGCAAACGTCGGGATGAAGGTCCTTTAGTCATAATAACAAAAAATTCAACGAGTGTAATTTGGACGGTTCATACTGAAGAAATAGTCTGCAAATTTAGGCAAGCAGTACACATGCTGATCAGAGTTCCCCTTCTTTAAACTTCTAATGAAACTATGCTGAATTCAAATCATTTTTACGTCGCACATGCAGTATTGTGCTGTTACACCAGAATTTCCTTTCTCTTTATTTTGCCTGAATTGAGGGTTTTACGCAAGACATTATTGATTTTTGTGAATACTTCCTAAATGCAAGCTAAAGGATTCTTAGGATTTAATAAAGTTGATTTTGTCTTAGGTATCTCTTTAATAATAGCCATATTCCGTCTGTCTGTTTGTGGGCGAGAATATAAGAATATATAAAGGACGGGCGAATCCATGGATTTATTCAAGGGCTACCGACTAGTTAATAAAATGGCTGCTCCGTAATAACTTTTTTTACATTTTTTTACCTTAATAGAATAAATTAAAAATAAATTTTTAATTCCGTCTTTCGCGAAATTAAACTGTCGCGAAATTTAATTTTTTTTTAAACCTTGGTTTGAGCAAAATTGTTTGTTAATAAGTTATTGAGTGTATCCAAATTTTGTTTATATATCTTAATAACAAAAATAATGTCTTTTTTTTGCTTACATTGTACCATTAGATGACTTCCATGACCCAGGTTCCGAGAATGCCAAGTCCTCCGATTGTGTTGTTGATGATTGTTGGTATTGATGAAGGACAAAATACCTTCGACTATTTGATGAATATCCGTAAACTTATGCTACACGCTTTTCCGTGGTAAAATAGACTTCATAAGAATATCTGGCTGGAATTTTAGGTTAAAAACAATAGATCTATTGATTAAAACAATAGAGAACTAAGAACGTGCAATTTCTGTAATAGAAATTTGCCATTGCGAAAATAAACTCTCGTAAAGTGTTTTGAAACTAACATTCGCAAAATTTAAAAAAATTCAAAATCTTAATTAACAAAATCGCCAAATTTAATTTTCGCGAAAAGATATTCCGTATATATTACATCTTAGGAGAGGCGAACTGCGCACGGCACGGCTGCTGAATAAAAACTTATAATGACAGTGTTGATTTTGAAAACCAGACAGCCATCATCAAAAAAGGTCTAGAAACAAAAGAGTAAGAATGTTTTGATATTGAAAAGAAAGAGTTATAAAAATTTAATGTTTTTAGAGGTATTAATTACCTTCTCAACGCTGGTAACATAGAATTTTTTAACAAATATACAGCTCCTCGCGTTGCCTCTGTTTCCCCGTCAAAACAAACTTTCGATTTACTGATAATTATAGGAATTTTTTTTTGTTTTTTTAGAAAATAAAAAGTAAACCTTAAAAAGTGTCCTGAAAATTTTAAAATTAAAATTTCGATTATTATGGTAACGGACGTTTTTGAATTACATAAAATACAACTAAATTACAAATTACAAATTTAACATAGTATTGTCAATCAAAGTAAAAATTATAATTGGATATCTCTATAAATTCCACGAATAGTGTTGTGTGAAATTGATGATTTGAAAACAATCTTCGGAACAAGTTCAATTTCAATGTAGCAAGTTAATATTTCATTAGTTCAGAAAATATGGTGACCGAGAACTGCAACATAAAAATTTTACTTATTTTTAATTCTTTTTAATTTCTTTTTTTTTCTTCTTTACTATTGCGTTTTAATTTGATTTATTTATTGCTAATTTTTTTAATTTCTTTGTTTTTCTATTTATTTTTATCTTTTTCTAACTTCAAATTAATTTGCTTTTAATTTACTTTTTGTATTTTTATTTCTTTCACTTTTTTAAAACTTTACTTATTTCATTTTAAAGTTAATTTTAATTCAAAATTGTTTTACTTGTAGCCTAAAAAAAATTGAATTTAAAAAATGAAATTCAAAATCTTACTTGGCGGGAGCTGCCATATTATACCATAATGCATTTCAAACACCTGGTTTCTATATCGTCATAAACGCATGTATTGTTAGACACTGACTCAACCTCGCACCCAGGCCCTTATCTAACTTAGACGCTATTTCAAGAGGTGAGGTGTGGTTTATATTTAATTTTCTGTAGAAAAATATAGAGTCTGGTAAAGTAAGGGAGTGTATTTTGGAAAGAACACAATACAAACATTTCACCACCCACGTTTTTTATCACATGTTTGTAAGCTTCGTCAAATTTTTTTGAATCGAGTTTGAGAGGATCTCTTAAATAAATTTGTTATGATCTTCTGTCTTCGATGGTTTAAAAATTGTTTTTAACGACATATACCTCTCGTTCTAATGAAAGCTTTAGATGTTATAATAAAAACGGAGGATGCGAAATTTTATTCACTAATCAAGCCGGTGCTTACCCAAATACGTATTTTATACATTGCCATAAAAATAGATTGGTTATTTGTTCGTGTTTTGTTGCGTCTTGCTTCTGGAGATACTATTTTGAACTGGGTATTACATGTGCACGTGTTTAAAACTTCACTACAAGGCTGGTTCCTCTCACCTCTCAAAATGTTTTCACAAGCGCGCACGTGTTAACGGCGAAATGCATTATGGTATACTATGGCATTTCTCAGTCAAACTAGATTTTAATTTTTTTTTAAATTTAATTTATTTATTTTTAAATTAAAAACATGAAAATGAAAGTAAAACAATTTTATATTGAATTTAAAATAAAATCCAGTCGAAATTTTTTAAAAATTAAGATAAAATAAAAATAAAAAAAGCAAATAAAAAGTAAATTAAATTAAGAGTAGAAATAAAAAAAGTGAATAAAAAAAAAGTTAAGTAAATAAATTAATGTTTCCATTTATATATGTATCCTTAATCGGGGGATTTTAGAGATTCCGCTCCGCGTTGCGGCGACGAAAATTAAAGAACACATTTAGACGCATCTCATGGGAATAGTAATACGAGGAGAACGGTGCGCTTCCTCTTGTAGACACTGTAGTGTCTCGCAAAGGTGATAACTTATCAGTATCAGTATAGTGCACGCCAACTCATACTGATCAATAACTAAAACACACATCTTATCACTAAATGTCCAAGAAAGAAAGAGTACTGTCCTCCTTACTGGTCTGGAAAAAAAGATTATCTCACATTAACAACACCTTATTTGCGAACGGGTACTCGAGTCAGATAAAGTTGAAACAAAGATCAGCAGAAGAACTGGTAGAAACAGTGACTGGGAGGATGCTGGAGATGAGCCAGTAGCTACAGTATGTATGCTATATATACCAGAGACAAATAACATACTTCGTCGGATATGTAGTAAACTGTCGCATCCGAAAGACAAAATATGACTAGAGAATCATTGTAATATTGTCTATGAAATCCCGTGTAATGATTGTGAATTTGTTTATGTCCGTGAAACAATAGAAGGTTCTAACAACATGTGCAGAAACACAAAAAGGTCTCACAAAAATGAGATTGCGGACCAAGCTGAAAGAGTGATCATATTATAGACTGATATAATAAAAATATCATAGACCGATAATCTAGTTAGACAACGAGAAAGGTGAAAAAAACCAGAAATAGTATAGACAGAAATACTCATATCAATAGTATTTTCTAACTTCCAAAAATATAGTTACCCAGACTTCGAAAAGCGAATATTCAGAAAAAGTGCGAAATAAGTCAAGGCAAACGTAACAGAATGGAATAATTTAAATCAATCTATTGTTTCAATCTAAATCCGTAAAAAAAGTAGCTATTTTCATGCTGTGATCTGATTGGTTAATTTCGATCCTCTAATTATCTCCTCAACTAAGAAATAGGCAAGAATGGCTTCGATCATTGCCCGTCGATGACAGCTGTAGCTATGGAAACCTAGATTAAACTCGCTTGTTTATGACATGATAATATTTATATTAATGGAATAAAGTGTCGTAAGAATTGATTTTTGCGAGAATGATATTTTGCGAATGGATAGTTTTAATAAATTTTGCCAGAATATATATTTTCGCGAATGGTCAATTGCTAGGGTTTGAAGAATCCCATTCGTAAAGGTGCTGAAAATTCGTTGTGAAACAACGATCAAATAACATAAAAGAAGCTGCACCAAGGCTTCTTTAAAAAGTATGATTGTATTAGAACGATCTATTTATTTTACTTCGATTCAAAGAAAACGTCTAATGTGGAGATAAAGAATGTGGAGATAAAGAATGTGGAGATAAAGAAACCAGAAAACACTCAATTCACACGCAGTTTGCAATAAAAGTTTCAACATGAAAACCATGCATGCATAGTAGTTTTATTTGCAAAATTATCTTTACCCTTTTTGTGCTGGGACCAATGCTTTCCCATTTTGACTAAAGACTGCCTTCACCACGTTCTTATGATCAAAGTTATTTCTGTTATTAAGATTAGACACGACGCGGTGGGGTTTAAAATTGATGAAGCAAGCACAAAACTTAATATTCTTAATATTAAATCATTTTTGTATGAACTCGTTAAGAGACCGTAATGTTTAGTTTGCTTTGTGGCAAATCACACTCGTACAAACATGAGGTAAAATTTACACCTTAGGAGGCCTAATTCCAGTCCCTGTTCAGATTTTAGGGAGGGGTTTGTCCTGATGATAGGACCACCTCTTTTGTTAAGCTCATTCATGTATGACATCAATAGTTTAAATAGTTTATAATACAAATGTTGAGTTTGAGTTTTTTAGAGACTAGTTTATATATTCACCCTCGAAAATTTACTTAATGGGAGTCTGGGGCAAAACGCGGACTGATTATGCCAAGAGATCTAATGGGATGAAAGCCTATGAGGTCAAATTGAGGTCTCAAACATTTTTCACTAAGCTTCATCATTTTCAAATTCTCTAACATGACACACGTTACCAACTTTTATACTTTAAGAATTATTGGACCAAATAGGAGTCTTAAATGAGGGTAATTGTCTAGGTCTAGGACCTAAACGCATCCAAATTGGGTCAGCTGACCATGTGATTTATATTTTCCATGATACTACCAACTTATTTTAAGGGTCAAAAGTTTGGTAGAAAACGGGACCTAAAGTTCTGTTATAAGCTCCTGAACTATAAGTTGGCTGAACATTTTATTGGGTCCCTCGTGCTTTTGTTTGAATAAAACTGCAGCTTTATGTTAAGACTCTTTTTAAAAAATGTTTGTTAAAAGGGGGGGATGGTGAAATAATATCATGGCTAATAATTAGCTATAGCTGTCTAGATAGCTAGCTATTTTGATAGCTAGCTAACTCGTTATGATACTGGGAATACAAAATATAAACTATAAATATATGGCTAGCTATATAGCTGCATAGATGACTTGTCAATGTGTAGGTAGCTAGCTAGCTATACAAAACTTTACAAAACTTTGTGGATTTTGTACATGCATGCACATTATTGCATACATAGGTGCAAAATCAGGACCATGGCTATTGTGGGCAAAGGTATTATTGAAATTCATACGGATTTTATGTTAAGATTTTATGTTAAGACTTTTTTTAAAAAATGTTTCTTAAAAGGGAGGGGTGCCGAGAAAAAATATCATTTTATATCTTGTTATTTGATTTATTGTTCAGGTGTGTTGTCTAGAAATTTATTCTAATTTAAATTTTGTATTTCAATGGGAGATTATTTATGATACTACCGTAAATACTTGATTAAGCACCCCGATGCTAATTTAAAACTGTAACTTTTAGGGTGGGCGCTTATTTGAGAGGGGCGGCTAATCGATAGTGGCGCTTATAAAAAAATCTCATATAAAAAGCTTTTTTTTCAGGAACAGAGATAGTCTTACAAAAATTTAAAAGCAAAAGATATATCCCTGAGTATAACCGTTTACGGATAAATTTTTTTCTATGCCAATGAATTAATAGCGATTTGCTTAAACAAAAAAATAGATATAAATATTTTTGCATGAAATTTCATGCTGATGGATGATTATAAGACGAAATCTGTTTTTGAGTAAATGTTTTTCTAATTTTCAAAATATTTGAATAAGCTTCCATTTAGGCTCCAGCTCCAGAGGGTGATTATTTGAGAGGGGCGTTTTTTCGAGAGTGGGCGTTTTTTCGAGAGTGGACGCTTAATCGGGTACTTACGGTACACATCAGTTACTAAAACCTGAACATGTAAAGTTTGTAAAAAAGAGATAACAGATAAAAAAAAAAGGCGCTCAGTAAAAACTTTTAGTCTTTTTTCCAGAAAATTATTTACTTTTAACTGTTTACTTCTTTTTACTGTTAAGGAAGATAGTATTAACACTAACCTGTTAAATGAAATACTGATTTAAAACCAAGTCCAAATCTCCCAACTTTCAGTGGATCTTTTATTTTATTGCTTAGTCCCAGTGATCTTATACCATCCCAATCTGATTGAGTGAAGTAAGCGTCGTTGTATGAATATAGTGCTGGTCCCTGCAATAAGAAAAAAACAAAGTTTAAATTACGGATAACATAGATATATCGTTCTGTTGGGTTTGAATTAACCTACATGAAGATGATCTTTAAAAAGCCAAGTAAAAGGTATAGTGGTCTGTTTTCCAAGGGGTAATTTTACCCGATATAAAGAATATACTATCTGTTATAATTATACGTAGCTTCTGTCTGTCTGTGACTTTAGCAAAGCCGATTATATTTTTTACAATATTCCTTAACAAAGTCTATAAAACATCACCTTTAAAATTGTTTTGTAATTTAACAAACTTATTGACGTCAAAGGAATGTATATGAAGATCAGTAAAGTCATTGCATTGCAGTTTTAAGTTAAGGCTAAATAACTGACGTTATCTTCCTTGCGTGAATAACTAGGGACAACCTAGGACCAAATTAGGTAAATTTCCCATACCTAAGCGCCCGAATCCGTTTCGGAATGGACGGGTTGATGCCATCATCAAAAATCTTTAAACCCCAATATCTCTTCAACCGTTCGTCAAAAGTACATGATCCTATACACTTTCTTAAACAGCGTTTCAAGCTCTACACGATGGAGGCAACAGCTAAACAAATTTCTGAAAAAACACTGGAAGTTGTGTACTCCTGCCTAAGTGGATATTTTCACGGGCCTTATCGACTAGTCTTATATAATAATACGAAGTGTCTGTCGCAGGCATAGTGGATGTGTTCATTTTTTTTTTTAACTCGCTGAAATTTTCTTTGAAATTGCCGACAAAAGTATGTCTTCTTTGTTAACTGCCTAGACGGTACGACACGACGTCAATGTATTTAGACTGGCATCAATTCATTAAAAAAGAATAGTGAAGCTATCGCATTGCGTTTTTAAGTTTAAGGCTAACTAACTTGAAAACCGTTGGAAATAACTAACGTCATCTCCTGCGTGGGTAACTATGGACCACCTGTGACCAAAATGGGACCAATTTCCTAATGCTCGGTCAACTCATCCGTTTCGGAAAAAATGGGTGGAGGACGTCATCAAAAAAACTTTAAACCCAATCTCTCTGTAACTGTTCGTCAAAAGTACATGATCTTATACATTTTCATGATCGGTGTTTCAAGATCTACGCGATAAACGGGTATAAAAATATAAAATATATCTCCTTAACCGCTGATCAAACCGGAAAATCATATACATTATTTTTATCAACGTTTTAATCTCCACACACAATACAGGTAACGGCTAAAAAGAATTGTAAAAAAAATCTTATCGCATCGGCGGGTCATTGGACGTTGTTAAAATTTGAATGACTAATTTTTTTTGTTTCTTTTTTGCCTAAGTGGATTTTTCCACGGGCCTTATCGACTAGTCTTATACAATAATACGAAGCGTAGGTCGCAGGCATAGTGGATGTGTTCATTTTCTTCTAATGTCGCCGAACTTTTCTTTGAATTCACCCAAAAAAGTATGTCTTATTTGTTAACTGCCTAGACGTTACGGCACGACGTCAAAGTATTTAGAATGACGTCGAAACCTTTTTTTCTTAATTAGCGAAGCTATTGCATTGCACTTTTATGTTTAAGGCCTTATAGTTTGAAAATGGCTGGAAATAACCGACGTTAACTTTCGTGTGAGTAATCAGGGGCCACCGAGGACCAAATTGGGTATGTTCCCCAAAGCTGGGTCGTACCACCTGTTTCGGAGCAGACGGGTTGATGACGTCATCGAAACACCTTTAAATCCCAATATCTCCTTAATCGATTCCGCAAATATTCTTTCCAGTAAAAAATTCTTCCTTCACCGTACAAGGTTTTGCCTAATAGTTTGCAAAACATCTTGCCGGAACATTCTAACTGGCGAAAGTAACACCATCGTCATCGGACTATATACAGACTGAGAACAAACAAAGAATGTTTTTTTTTGTTAGTTAGCGATAAAATAAATATTTAGGAACATTATTTTTCTCTTGTTTATATTTTTTTTTCGATCTTCACATTTTTTTTTATTATTTCTTTGTTGCTTTTCTGTTGTTTTTTTTTGTTTGGCACTCATTGGCCACCATAAATATACATAAAAATCCGATTTTTACTTTTAAAACATTATTGTTCCATCATTTCTCACGTTTCTACAGCAGAACAAAGATCTAGCTAGTTGTGCATACTTTTTCGTTCATAATTGAAATTTATATCAGGGCTGGATATTTAGCTGACGACAAACTAAAACTTTCTTGCAAGTATACATAAAGGAGACTAAACAGTCAGGAATAATATAAGCAGATAATAAATTCTATTGTAAAACTTTATTTATCTTTGAAATTGCTTGTTGATCCCGTTATATTTTTACTTGATCTTACGCTTAGGTATAATTTTAGCGTTTAAAGGCGAATTGCATTTAGACAGAGTGTACAAAAAGATACCTGTAACTTGGCCAACCCTGGAGAAGAAAAGTTTGTACTGCATTCTCGATAATCATTCTCATCATAAATAAATACCAGCCTTGTTGCTCCAGCGTCATCGGCATTTTGGACAATTTCCTGTGCATAGAAAGACAATTACAAGGGGTACATTTTTACTTTTAACAGGCATCAAATAGAAAATGTGTTGCTGCTGAAATTGAAAGAACACAGCTGAGTTGAAAATATGATAAACATATTTCTCCTGCTTCAAATAAACAGTTAAAATTCCGAAAAGGATTTCACAAGTACAAAAAAAGAGTTTTCTTAATCAAAATCCAACTAACATTTTTGAAAAAAATGATAATTGCATTAACGGTCGCCGCCATTTATGAACAAAGGCCAACTTGGTTCAACATATTTTGTTGATTTGTGACGTCACATGGCGTACAGCATTAAAGAGAGAAATTATCTGTGAATTAAGAGAATTAAGAATTGCGAAATAAACGTGAATTATCACCTTGAAGATTTGACCATCATCAGGATATTTTTGAAGAATACTCTTGATCTCTTCCACCAAAGTCAACCGTTTAAACTTTTTATACCGGCTGACATCAACTATAAGGAAAAGAAAAATATCCGAATATAATCACATATAATCTTGAAACATCAATACACACACGACCAACCTCGTTCCCAGGGCATTTTGCCTTGCTGATGAAGTTGATCAACCTCGTCCCCAGGGTCTTGTGGCCCCTGATCCGTTATTACGAAGTGAAGGCAAAATGACCTGGGAACGAGGTTGGAAGTTGATAGCTGTTGCCACTCAGTAATAACGGCTTAGGGGCTACAAGGCCCTGGGGACGAGGTTACTTTACATTTATCTCAACATAAATGCTTCAAAATTATTTTTCATTAGCTGTTGAGATGGTTCTTCTAGAAAAAAGCTGCATCAAAAGGGATAGCTTCTTCTCCACTCATAGCAAAATTAAGTCTGAAATTCTTAGGTTGATTGGCTGCGCGCAGTTTTATTACGGCCCCAACGCACAACCATACGCAGAACGGCGAATCCGTGGACTACTCTTATATATTGTTAGTGGACTAGTCTTATTTAATATTAGTCATATATTTTCGTGTGTGTGTGTGCGTGAATCTAGTTTCGTGTAAAAAGATACATGACTTATTTACACATAAACTTACTCACATAAACACTCAGTTACAACAAACCCACCATTATTTTAAAAAATATGTCAAAACTTACTTTTTTCTTCCATGCTTTAACACAACATCAGTCTACATGACTGCTTGGAATTCTTTGGTTTGTTGTTCTAAATGATAATAAAATAAAATGACATTGGAACACAATCTCTTCCAACTGTCAGGAACAGGGTTCACAATGCAGCAATCTACACTGAAGTATTTTGTCTACAGTGATAAGACCGGCCTTAGGCTCCCGATAGAAAGCATAACAAGCATAAGTACAAGAGAAAACTAGCAACTTATACCCAGTTATTACGGTACAACCAAAATATAAAAACACGAAATATTTAAGCCCTCCTGACTCTCCACATTTATATGCACAGTAAACAATACTTATACTTTTTTGCACGTTTATAATTCTTTCTTTTACTTTGTACAGGAAAGCAATGAAATACACGAGAATCCTACTTTTTAATGTTGCATTGTGCTTTAGGCTCAAAAGTCTTACTTCTTTGTTCGACCCTGCTTCTTTGCCACGCCTCTCTATGCGATTACTTCGCTATAATTAGGTTTCACTATTTCCATATGCAAAGTTATATTATGTTATCTACGATTCTCTGTTTTTTGTGTGTTTGCTGGTCAAATAAAGCTCTGTATATTTTATCTCTGCCTTCTTTACTTTTTGTTTGCATTATTATGCCATTTCTTAATATTTTTAACTCCAGCTAAGTGACTATAAGTATTTTTTAGTTCCAGATCCACGCTGCAAATAACTCAATGACGGCAAAAAAATATGTGGGTATTTTCTCTCGTTTTTAATCGCAAAGAAAAAAGCGCTTACCTTTCTGATGGGAAGTGATTAACTTGAACTTCTTTATGCTTTCCTACCTCTTGTCAACAAGTCTGCAAGTAAAAGATAAATAAAACTTAACATTTATTCCTATTTGTAACCAAGTATTCTTATCTTGACATTCCAAGACAATGCAGATATTTATGATATCAGCATTCTGTCTCTTTATGCGAAAAATTATTTAAAAACCAAAATATTTTAATACAGGATTTTAATACAGGACATGACTCTTTTTGAACTTTTTTTCTAAATGCTTTGTAATTTATAAATTTCTCACTAGTTTTAAATCGTTATTGTCTGTTTCACTAGATTTATGCAGCATGAAAAAGTTTGTTTTGACTCTTTGTAATGTATAATTTAGAGAGGTGCGTGGGTTCATTATGTAAACACTTTTTCCCCAGAAATTAATTGTTTAAAGTAAATATTCTGTGTCACAATAAAAGGGTATTTTTTTATTGCCATGGTTTTAAATTCTTCTGTAGTTAAGCAACATCTGAAAGCTACAATAGCGGAGAAATGCACACAAATCTGTTTTTAAAACACTCTATACTTCTTTGTGTTAAATAAGGTAATCAAGACATAAAAACGAGGCAATTCTCATTAAAGGAGGGACGGACGAACAATTTGGACACGGTTGCTGATTGAACGTTCATGATGCAATAGTTGATTTTATAGACCAGACGGACTGACTTGGTCTGCAAACTTTTCAGAACCACATTAAATGTATCCGAAACATCCATCAGTTTGGTTAAGCATCAATGATTTCACACTGATAAACAAGAAAATACTTGAAGATCAAAATAGCAAAAATGCTTTGTTAAATAGCATAACGAACATTTTTATTTTGCACAGAACAAAGATGAAACCATAAAAAAATACTTTCACTACATTCTCTGTACTCATTGAACGTTCGTTATATTTCTTAAATTTAGCGCCAACTCATCACTACTGCGAAATCATAATAGTTAAGGTGGAAAAATTTTAGAGATTTGATCTGACATATTCGTTTGCGTCTAAGCTTTCGTAAGAGAGAAACTGACTTTTGATATCTTTGAAGAAAGCTTAGTTAACTAGGCTCATCAGAACAAACTTTATCGTTTGAAGCTGTTAGTGTATTGTAAAGAAGGTACTCAAATCATGAAATAATAAGCAGATATTCAGCAAGGTAAAATCAGTTATCCATAATTATTCAGTCGAGCTTGTGATATTCGACGACGCGCAGCTGAGTCCAATATCAACAAAGCGAGACTGAATAATTACGATATCCAATTTTGCCGCGCTGAATATCTGTTTATCATGCACCATCGGAAGGAAATGAGATGACAAAAACAATACATTTTGTTTAACACAATCAGCAATTGTTTTTGTCTTTTTCGTTGTTCTTGTTTTTTATTGTTCTAAAACATTCGCGCTTCAGTTATTTCCAACTCTCCATCTAATTGCTTATCTTTTGTGTACTACTATCGAGAACAATAAAAGATGGAATGCGATATAATGCATCCTTTGTTTGATAACTTTTTTTATTTTTAATTAATTTTAACTCTCCATCTGATTGACTTGCATGTAATTTTATAAAGAAACTATATATATAAACGAAATATAGTGCCGGAGAAACCGTCAAATATCTCGAGCAGATATTCGATATCGGATATCTGCTGAGATATTCGACTCTCGGCTAACGACTACACGAATATCCAAAAATATTCTGTCAGGCGCTCCTGCCTGAGGTGCATGATAAGTATTGTTATTGACCATGAAATATGTTTATAAAGTTTCAAGAAGTCTTAACAGAAATTACAAGATCTGTTACCACCACCATAAATGTGAGAAAAATTTGATGTTATCTTGAGTTAAAGACCTTTTTTTTTATGCTTACTTGTAATAAACATTTAATTATGAAACAACATTGGCCCGTGGAAAAATCCATTTCATTTGAATTCAGCTTTAACAAATGTGAACCCAGCCTTAAGAAATATGAACCCAGCTTTATAAAGTGTGAACCTGGCTTAAACAAATGTTAATCCAGCTTCAACAAATGTAAACCCATCTTTAATAATTGTGAAGCCAGCTTCAGCAAATGTGAACACAGCTTTAACAACTGTGCACACAGCTTTAAAATATTTGAAGACAGGTTCCACAAAGCTCAGTAGTAACGCCAATAAAACCATTTTTAACAAAATGGTTTTGTCCTCCCTAACTCCAACTTCGATCCCAGGGCCTGTAGCGTTTTTTGATAAAAAAAACGCAAAAACGCTACAGGCCCTGGGATCGAGGTTGCCCTAACTCCTCCATCCTCCTCTGTTTAATAGATGATGTTCTGTTTAATTTTATAGTAAATATTATTTTTGTTACGATTAAGTTTTTGATAAAATTTTACATAATTATTTTTTATGACTACATCTACGATGACATTAGCAAATGCAGTTCTGGACTCCTTATCCAAGTAATGTTTACCAAACTCCAAGACATTTGACAGTTCAGCCACATTTCTAAATTCTTTCTAACCCACTTCAAATCTTAAATAATAACAGATGAATTTTTGCTCATTAATCTGAGAACTCTAGGTTTTAACCAATTTTATTTCAGCTTTCGGAGACCCAATCCATTACGTTACGACACCCTGTAGATGATTTACAGGGTGTCCCCTAAGACTTGCTACTAAAACCAAAAAACAAGTTTTCGTGCCTGTAAACATTTTAAATATATTAGCACATTTGTCAAGCTCGTATCTTTCAGGAAAATCATTTTGGGATTATTTCATCAGGCATCCATTTAGGTTCTTTTCTGGAAACGAAATCGACACCATACGCTGAAACTGGTCTAGTTGTTTTTGGATTAATAAAATCATAATGAAAATTATCAAAGTAAAATATAAAGCAGGAACTAAAGAATAAAGGATTTTCCCCTTTCAAAAATTTCCTCTGAGGTTCAACTCCTTTATTGATAACTTGCAGATGTGGTTTTAAAAAGAAAACATCTTCTTGATCATTAGTAAGATAATAATGTTCTTCTTTTAACCAGGACAATCCAACTTAAAATTACATTTCCAACTTATCATGTAGTTCTTCCCACCAACTCTCTATCTAAAGACTGGATTAGACTTAAGTGTGTAATTATTTGTTTAGATTTTTATTATTTAGCTCATGCAATTGTTACATTATAGAACTGAATTTTCGTGTGATTCATAACAAAACGAAAACAATAAATCGTAATGAAAATTCACCCTCATGCTTATGAGGGTGAATTTTCTTGATTACTGATTCAGATTACTGAAATAAATATTAAATAAAGTTTTACTTAATTTGAAGTAGAAGATACAACAGAGTCTGTTGCATTGTCTATGTTTTGATCCATATGATTTTGTCTCAGGAAACACTGTATAACACTGATAGTACACGTCTCATCTTTAAACAATTGGAATTCTCCTAGATTCATATATATGCTTAAGGTACCACCTACCAACTACCTCAGGTTTTGAATTTAAGAGCCGTGCTAATAAAAACAATATTTTCCTGCTGGCAGAATCTATGCAGCCATAAATGGATAGTGAAATGTGCTGTTCTGATATCCCATGAGCTGGTCATGGTCATCTATTAAAACCCAACTAGGTCCTTTTGGCACAAAGTTTTTTTTTCTTTTTCGCTCCAGGCTCTCTTCCTTGTGATAATTGAGAAGCGTTGTCGTACATTAGGTCCTAAACTCTATTACGGGGTATGCCATGTTTCTGTCTCAACTTTAGATCTATAGCACGATATCCAAGTAGACGGTCTGGACCATTTAGTTCCTTCCACACAGCTTCTTTGGTTTCTTCTAATGTTTTTATCGTTGTTAAATATATCAAAATATCTAAGTCTTATATCCATATCCCTAATGGTCCAATTGTGACAGGGAAAACCTGTGGGCATTTAATCGAGAATTTCTTTGCGTTGAAAACCACTTGTGAGAGAAGTAAGGGCATTTTTTAGTGCAATGTGAACTTCCCAGTTACTTTAACAGCCTGGCATTTTGACTGTTAAAGCACATGGTTTTTTCCCAAAAAAGGTAGTCTCAGTTTATAGTGGATTATAGCAATGACCAAAATTGATTTGTTGTCAAATAAAACACTACAGAATAAATCAAATCATTTTGATTTACTTTGATATTTATTTCAATTCAATTTAACATTTCTTTTTCAATTTAACGATTTCTGTTTGATTTGGACCGATTTAAGTTTGATTTAAATCAATTTATTTAGTTTTATTTCGATTCAATTTTTTCTTTATAATTATCCCATGGCAGTTCACGGCTACCATTAGAGTATAGACTTTTCATGTAACTTTTTTCCAGCCCGGGCTGAGAAAACGTTATGTGACTTGGTGATAGCAAAATAATTTCATCCCGGTTAACTCGGTTTATATGTACACCCCTCTAGAATTCAAGCACTTGAATATGTTTCTGTGAATCGTATGGACAATACGTCAGTTTAAAATACACTCTATTACCACGAAGAATCAAGGTTTTACGCTCAGAAATGTCGAAGCGTTAAAAAGAATTTAACCACCCACTTTCTACACCTCTATCGTTGGATTGACGTTTAGTATACGCTCTTTGATTTGTGAGTTACCCCTAAACCTAAAAAAACATGAAAAGTATTTTCTTTATTACCAATGCATTTGTAAGACGTACTTTACAATTTTCTATTGCTATCGACCCATAACTACTTTAAAGTTTCTTAAATAAATAAAGCATATATTCGGATGCATTATTTGCTTGTCAACCACGCTGTGCTTCTTTATAGTTCCGCCGCAGTAGAAGATGCTGGGGTCCAATTTTTGCCTCATGACGTATCAAGAAGTATGGCTACAACTTCGGAAGTAATATATTGCAAATGACGACAGAGCTTTAAAGTTTGCCTCACAAGAAATTAGAAACACTGTTTTTATAAAATACATACGCGCAACGAACTTGTAGACGTTTTTTTGTTCTGGTTTGCAAACAAACTTGTTAGTTTCAAAATCTTAACCCGTCATATTTTTTGCTACCATTAACACGCGTGATGTGGAACATGCTAAAAGATTTAGGCAGCCTACACATCTGCGAACCAAAGCTTTCGTAGTCTAATGGCTGCAGAGGTTTTGAAATGCGATTCTGTTTGACCTTGTCAAGCAATTAACACAAATCAGATTCTTCCAATAATTTTAGGTCCGAGATTTTAGATCAGACTCTGGAAAGTAGATAATAGACTCGCCCTACAAAAGCTGCGAAAAATCCTAAAGTATACGTACTTGCATTAGTATACATACTCAGATATATAGTTGTTTCTCATACAATTGTGGTAATTTTTGACCGTTACTAGTTTGCCAAGACTCTCCTTTTTCCCCATGGACTCGCATTTTTCCCCCTGTAGTCATTTATTTATTAGATATCAAGATCGAAAAGTGTCGGAGACTCCTGACTAGGCGTTAAGTCGATTTTAAAACAAGACACCGTTGAACAGCTCAGTTTGTGGTAAAGTCTTGACGAAAAACAGTCTTGTTGCAGCATGCAAAGAACCTCATTGTTTATTTTTCTACAAGAACGCTTTTTTATTGTTATTTTTAAAGGCATTATAAGAGGCTGTTAATAAAGACAAGAAAAAACTTACATTTTTAGCAAGCGATTTTTTTATTAACACTTGTATTTTGAAAGGAATTTGTAACTTCAAATCACTTTAGAGTGCTTTGGAAAATATAAGAAAAATTTCGTGACTTTTTCCAGCACGTCTAACCTGGTAATCTTGCCTGACAAGAAGGTGAAGGAGAGATCAGCTTGCTTAACCGAGTCAGCCTGGTGAACCGTGGTATCACTTTGACATTAAAAATCTCGAGAACCAAGAAATAAAAATATAAAAAAAAATACACGGCTTCTTCTCATACTATGATAAACAGTTAAAGTCAAATTCCTCGAAATCATAGTAGTGTCCACCAAGCTAACTACATACTTTTTCTTTTATAAGAACATATATTATAAGAAAATCAGGCTAGCATTTTAAGTTAAAAACAATATTGACAATATTGTTTAGAACAATAGGAAAATAAGACTAATGACCAGCCTGGTTAGGTATTCTCATAAAAAACGTGTATTGAAAAAAATAAGGGTGTATGGTCCACTAACACATACATAAAATCTTTGCAGAGTTATTAATTACAAAGAACAATAGATCTTTTTTATCGCCGAAAACCGGCATGTCATTTTCAAAAATGTGAGTTAACTAAATTCAGCTCAATCAATATTACGGACCAGAATTGGGTCTGGGAATTTTTTAAGTTCATTAAAGAGAAGTATTTCGAACGGAAGAGAAGTTATCGAAGGAGAAAAGAGAAGTGTTTTTGTTAAAAAGGAGAGTAAGCAATAGGGACCATCTTACTAGATATGTCAATCTCTCGATGTAGTTAACACAATCCATGCTAAATATACTATTAATACTATGCCTATGACCGTAAACACTGAAATATTAGAATTGACCGTTAGACATATAATCAAGTGATAGATATATGCTCACCTGTAAGATATATAGTATAAAAGTTTATACGGCATGAAATATATGCTACTAAATTCCAAATAACTAATTTTAAATGTGGTGGTTTTAAATTGTTTATTTTCAAGCTATGTATATAAACCTTTTTTCTGTGCATCAACTTTAAAGACGAAATAACAGGAAAAACTACAAATATGTTTTTTTGTAATAATAGCATTCTTACATATCACGAAAATAATATGGCAAAAAATTTTTTTCATTTTTTATGTCAAGATTTTGTCCCCAAAAAGCAATATCACATTAACAGTAGCCGCTATTTCCGAACAAAAGCCAACTTGGTTCGCACATATTTATTGATTTGTGACGTCACATGGCGTATAGCTGAACAAGATTTGTAGGACAATAGATGAAATTTTACATCGAAGGATTCGAACGATAAAGAATTAAATTCCAGTAGAACAATACATTTGTACTGTTGCAAATGTAAAAATTGTTTTGTTCTCAAAAATAACACAGGAAAAATTTAAATTGTAAAGTTGTTTTTCAAGTGATACCGAACAGAAAATTATCATGGACACTGTCAGGGCAGCGACCGTGGTATCACTTTGACATTAAAAATCTCGAGAACCAAGACTCACAAATAAAAATATAAAAAAAATACACAGCTTATGTTCGTATTATAATGTTGAAGCCAAACTTATATCAATCGTTAGTTCTCCTTTAATTTTGTTGTCTCTAAGTAATTCGATTCTCTCAAAATTCTCGCAAATTTTAAAAATAGCTGTCAGCAATGCTGTCAAGCAGTGTAAACAGGAGTGACTGTGAATGATTGTGCGGTTATTCGATTTCCAAGAACTCTTGCAATGTGTTTAGACTTGCCACATGACTAATTTTATTGTTATTAAAATATTTTGCATCCAAGTCATACCGCATGATTGTCAGGGCCGGAAACCACAATAAAAAAAAATTAATTTAGCATTAACTATCTGACCAACTTCGTTCTGAGACCATTCACTTAATGGTGTCAGATACGCTAGCCTCAAGACCACACATTATATTAAAATTCACTTTTTTGTAAGTCTGTCTTTTTACACACACGAGCATCACAATAACAATTTATTTTAAGAAGTCTGAGATAAATACTGGCAAACTCGTTCCCAGCGCCCTGTTGTCTCTTTTTCAAATCAAGATACAAGATGCCCTGGAGATGAGGTTGGAATACACGCTAATTTCAGAAAGGGCAACACAAATTCTCTTTCCTCATTACCCTGGTTCACATCGTCTCCTGTCTAGAGACACGAGGCCACGTTTAAGTCAATCAAAAGGGCAAAATATCCTGAAAACGTTGTTGTCTCATATTTTCCCATTTACCGCATTTGGAATCCATGACTACTTTAACCTCGCTTCATTGAATCGTAAAAACATGGTAGATTAGTTTATAATGGTACTTATGGTTTGGATTATTATCGTCCAAACCGCGTCGTATAGCAACAAATCAGATTGAGAGTTAAAAAAATTAAGCAACCACAAAACATTAAAGCGAAATATTTTGTGTATTAAAAGTTCCATGTAACTAGCAGATGTCAATTTGTTAGTGCAAACAAAGCTTCCGGTACCACATAAATCGCCAACTTTGATGTCAGGGCGTGTTGTCTCTGTATTATATCTGACAACGAGACAAACATGACCTTCTTCGTCAGATCTGTCAATAGGCACAGCGTGATGTTAAGAGACAAATAAAGCCCCGAGAATGAGGCTGATAAATGGCCATAAAAGCAATAAACGGGCAATAAACGCGTGTTTTTTAAAAGAAAAGAGCTTTTGGTTGTACGAGACAACATATTTCAACTTTATGATTTATTTGATAAAAGTAACATAGGCGGTCATGTTAGAGATCTTTTAAATAAACCTCGAAGTCTCAGGTGATCGAGGCTTCGAGTTATAAAAATGGATCACATATACCAGCGTTACTATTTTGATCTTGTGACGAAACAACTCCAACCTCGATCCCAGGACATGTTGTCCCTTTTTGCAAAAAGCCCTGGGAACGAGGTTGGAAACAACTCCAGATTTACTTTATAAGTTAAGAGCTCTGGATGAGAGAGAACTCTGGATGTGGCCCTACTACTACGAGTCTGGACCTTTTTAAAACTTTTACTTTTTAAATATTCATTTATTTTTAATAATTTATAATAGCAACGAAGTCCAAAGAAGAGTCCAAAAGTCCGAACTTACTCGAAATAAACTTGTGATAGCTGCCCCAGCGTTAAAAAATACATTAATAAAAATATTGCGCGCGCAATACAAAACGTCAATCAACAGCTGTCTATCAAATTCTTTCTTGCCTGCCCATTTGGTTTATTAAATACATGTCACATGTACCGTGAAATTGGTGTCTAAAATTTTTCGTGTCTAAATCTTAATTACATCCAGTGAAATTTATCTTGCCAGTGGGCCATGTATTTTCCAAAGATGAACAATAATCAAATCAACAGGCCGCAGAGATATATCTCCAGAAACCAGCTAACAATAATCAGAAAATCAGATCTATGTAATGCAGGTTATTCCAGCTAGAAGTTTCGTAGAAGTGAAATGCAAGAATTAAATAGTTTTGAAAAATATCGAGTTTACCCAGAGTTAAGCTAGCTAGCTACAGCTACATTATGATTAGATCCCCCCCACCAAAAAAAACAACAACAACAAACAAATAACACACACACACATAAACAGATACCATGACATGACTGCTAAAATGTAGCTATTATAGCTAAACATGAATTAAATGTCTTTTCTCTTTCTTAATATAGGTACACCACGTGCAATATTCTTTCTGTTATGGAATTTTATGTGAAACCCTGGATACAAATTTATAAAGTGTAAGTGGGATCCTAAAACAAAGAAAAGAAGCCTTGTTAGGATGACTCAAAACTTCAATGTGAACTTACTAGAAGATGTATGGTTTTGTGAAGCTATGGTACCAAAAATTACACATGGAAAAATTTAGCTAGCTATAAAGCTATGGTAAGTTATTTATGATATAGTTATTTTTTGAACACATGTACACACATGACGACAACCCCCTCAAAGTTTAGTATTTTACAGAATTTATTAGTTAATTTAGTTTTAGTAAAGTTTAACCAGAATAGAACAAATAATAATTTTATTATGCTAAGTTTCTAGCAGGTATCAGTTTCAATGAAGGTATTGTTTATTCCATATTACATTCTTGTTGATATCTGCAAATTTCTATAGTCAACAAGATACAAACTTTCAAGTCACCTGTTTCAATGAATTATTTGTTTTCAGTATTTCTGAGTCACTAGATTTTTCTAAGGTTTCATTTGTTTAAGGTATCTATAACCTGTAATTCTTGTGAAGCAACCAATAGAAAATAAAATAAGAATATTTCACAATGAAGAACCAACCAAATTTTATCTATTCGTATGGATATGGCCTAATAAGGAGTTCAATTCTTCTTCATTACTTATAAGTTTCTCACATGGTTTTATTAATATTCCACAGTTATACAGTTATATCATTGGTTCAGTTGTTGTGAGAAATCTGTAAATTAAGTAGTTTATATGAGTAATTTTCAAAATAATTTTATTATTTAATCTGTTCAATTCATTTCTGTCACCACATTTAAAATGGAAGTAAATAACGTACAGGAAACATGTTTAGCTGCTTCTGAAGATGTTGGTAAATCCAAATCTGAAGGTGAAATACTTTGTTTTTGTAATTTTAATTTGAGTGTACACACATTTTTTTATAAGAAACATACCCTTTTTGGGTTTAGCCTAGATATTTTTTTTTAAATTTAAAGGGTATTTTCTGAAATTTTAAAAATTAGGAAATATGAAAAAATCGAGTCATCGATCTATTTTTTTTTTTAAGCTTTTGGCCATAACCATTGACCATCATCAACCTTTTTTCAAAAAACAAGTTTATATATTTTAACAGTAAAAGACAAATAAATTAACCTAGCTTTAATAAAAAAATAAATAAATAAAAACGACTTGATTTTTTTATAATTTAAATCTTATTATTATTTTAAATGAAATTAAAAAAGAGTCTGACCCCTTTTTTCTACCCTTAAATTGCTTTTCAGCAAGATTCCTGTCAAATTATAAATTTACTTTTTGAAATTTTCAGTTTCACTGCAATGTCTTTTATAAAAATTGTGTATCTGTTGTTCCATTCTAAGGGATGACTCACAAATCGAAAAGTATGCAGATAAGAGAGGGTTAAATCCTTGACATTGATTTAGTATAATCTTATGGCATAATTTTCTGCCATCCCCATGAAAAAAGTATTTTGAAATAATTTGTCTTTAAAGTGCTTTTTAGAAGTGTATGACCGAGTGTGCTTGTAATTTTAGTGATTGGCAATACTAAAATATAACTTCTTTGATTTTGATCTTTAGAGCAGGGAGGATAGGGATTAAGATCTAAACATTGAATTGACGTTTAGCGTACAGTCAAATCAGTATAAGACGGCCACTCTGAGAACTTAAAAAAGGGGTTGTATTAAGCAGTTATCTTATAAAACACCTTTGTCAGATGGGCTTTTCCCTTTTAGTCTTAACCCCAACTTGTGGAATGCAAAATGCAATGCAATCTGAAATTATGCAAGGGTTTGCATACAGCAGCTCTCTCGATCTGTGTCTCCAGTGTCTTATTTATCTTAATATCTTTTTTTTTGGCTGATCATCTGCTGATATTATGATGATTGAAAATAAGTCTAAACTTAAAAAATAATGTTTTGAGGAAACAAGGCAAGGCTGTGATATTCAAATTATTCAAACTTAAAATGTAAATGTAAAGGCTTCACTACACTTTCGTTTTACTAAATAAAAGTGGGAGATGTTTGAAATTGTGAACCCCACACATTATGACTGAGTGTTTATGTGTATCTCCAGTGTCTAATTTATCTTAATATCTATTTTTTGACTGATTATCTGATATTATGATGTGCAAACTTAAAAAATAATTTTTTGAGGAAACAGGCAAAATGCAGTTGTATGGAAACCGGCCTTTAGGAGTCAATTCTGCAAATAACTATTTGACTTTGGCTTGCGTAGATCAAAAGTCACGGCGCATTTTACGACTGGGCGCAAAATGCAGCTGTATGGAAACCGGCCTTAAGTAGACAAAAATTATCTGCGAAAATACCAAAATTAAGAATGTCCTTTAATGTTAATACATTTAAGAATTATTCATGTGGCAACAATTTCTCTGACCAGGATTCGAACCTGGATTACCATTAAGGTGTCTTACCAACTAGACAATCAGAGTGAAAATTGCGCCTTAAAGTTTGAGTACAAAATAAAAATGTTTTGAAAAAATAACTTACTTTTATCTGAGAAACATTTGTGATAGAAACTTTTTGTAATTTAGCAAAACCTTTTCTAGGTAGACAATAAAAAATAATCAGTCACAAAAAAAAGTCTAGCCTAAACCTTCAAATCACTAAAAATTAACCAAATAGACTATTTTTTTTCCTTTTTCATCATTAATAATATAGACCACTTTATTTGTTTAAATAGAAGGTTGTTGCATTGCTTATTTATAAACATTTATTTCAAACATAACCTCTTTTCGAAAAGAGCAATGGCACAAAAGTTTCTCAGATTTGAGAACTACTCCTAAAAAGGCTTCTTCCTTGTGCACGAGACTCCTTTTTGAATAAAACATTTTGAAAGTATTTCAATTTTTTTAGATCATTCAATCTTTCTTAAGCCATTAACCTTGGAGGTGTATCAACAGATTTTAAACGTCATTCTATTGGACTCTGATTTCAGTTCTGAATTGAGTGATTATGACGACCATATTTTAAATGAGATTCCAATCTTTTACAAAAAATACAAGAGAAATTTTTTTATTAACAATAATAAAAATATGAGAAAATTTCAACTCAAATTAAAAGATGGAGAACTAGAGCGCTTTCACACTGGTATACCAAAACTTCAGGTTTGCATATATAATCGCAAGACAAAAATAACTACATGGCGGGAACTGGTGCCACAAGAATATGCTGAAAAGATATTAGAAAAATTACATCAAATAAAAATTGACACAGAAAGAATGACATGTCATCCAAATTCAATCAATAAATTAACTAAAAAGTTTAATGATACATACTATTTCCGTGGAATAAATGAACTAGCAAGAGTTTTTCTAAAGAACTGCCCTACATGTAAAGTATCTAATCCATTACCACAAACAGAGCTGCCACCACCAATCCCAATTCGTACCTTTTGGCCCCACCAACGTTTACAATTTGATTTAATTCTACTTGCAGTAAATAAACGCAAATATCTAAGCAATAATATATGGGGGTTCAAACACATCCTAACAGTGAAATGCACCTTTTCCAAGTATATATGGTTATTCCCAATAATATCAAAGGAAGCTGAACATGTATATACATCATTACGATTTTTATGTGAGAAAGAAGGTTTTCCTGAAATCTTTCAAAGTGACAATGGAAAGGAATTTGTAGCTAAGATAATTACTGATTTTTTGAAAACTCATGATGTACAAATAAAACATGGTCGTCCATATCATCCTCAGAGTCAAGGTCAGGTTGAGAATGCCAACAAAGTTGTTAAGAGCCACTTGAATCGAATTCTAACAACATATGACAAAAGATGAAAGTGCTAGGACTTGGCCTTTGCTTCTACCAGGTATCAGTAGCATCATGAACAACACATGGCATCAAACCATCGATGACATTCCTTTCCGTATCTATCACAACAGAGATCCTATTGCAATGCGACACCACATTATTCCAGATGATCTAATGTGGCTGAAAAAACACACAGAAAATGTTAAAGAAAATGATGGTAATTCCAGTACAGATGATTCTGAAAGTGATGAAGAATGGCTTGAAGAAGGAGAAATATCAAGCAAGTCAAATGTTGGTATTACAGCAAATGAAATATACCAATCTTGTAGCTCTGCATCACTGTCATCAAGATTCTTTATTGAGAAGCAGGAAAAGTCTCAGCAAAATGATCTAGAAGCAGTCGCAGCTCCAATACAAAGCAGTGGAAGTAATGAGTGTCAAGAAAATGAATTTGATAAACTTAAATTCAACACTGCTTTGTACACATTGGCAAAAGAAAAGGAATATTATAACCTACAAGCTTTGGAAGCAACAGAGTATGGTATTCATCGCAACATCCAAAGGCGAAAACCAAAAAATGAAGAAAGGAAATTTTCACTTGGAGACAAAGTTTTAATAAAAAATCCTTTCTTTGAAGCACGGAAGCAAATGAAAGATATCACACAGGCAAGGAATGTAGTTGGAACAGTGTCAGGTGTATGTTCTGGAGGTATCTACAAAGTGCAACTCCCAAATGGCAAAGAAACATATGAAAAATCTGTCTTTCAAGGGCAAATGGTACAATACATGGACAGAGATGATGAATGTAGTTATGATGCAAATGAAACACCTAAGAAAATCACATACAACACAATTATGGAGGCCATATCTACTTTTGGGGAATGCACAAGAGAGAACATATACCAGGATCAAAAACGGTATAGACGGCGAGATAGGACAGATATTTCTTTTTTAATGATGAAGTATTACGAAGTGTTGGATTATGGAGTCCTGATGGATATGAAGGAGGAATCAGAAATATCCTCTACCTACAAAGAAAGGTTTCAAGAAGGCATGGCCTTTTTAGAGAACCAAAAATTTCCTTATTTTTTATATGGAACAGTGGCTTGGGAAAGGGACCGCAAATGTAAACTTCCTGACATATATCTGTCGTTGTTAAAAAACAAAAATTCCGAACATGACTGCTGCACATGTTTTAATGATAGTGTTAGCTGTTTTCATGAATGCTGTATAGTCAAATTGAAATTGTTTGCAGCAGCATTAAAAATGAAAGTTAAGTCTTCCACTCATGTACCTATTTCACACCATGAAAAAGTTGCACCACATAACCAAGCAAAACCGACTCAATCATCAACACCAGGAAATACCAAGAACATAGATAAAAAATTATCACAAACTACTACGTCATTCAAAACAGCAAAATCATCTACATTACCAACTCATTTAGAACATCATAAGATTGATTTATTACAAAAATATAATACCAATGTTAACTGTAAAATAGCAATAAATAAGATATTTCAGATTGTTGAGAATCAAATGAAATTAAAACCACCATACACCAATCCATTTATCAGTAATATGAACTACTTAACTTCAGTAATTGGTAAAAACAGTAAATGTAGTACCACAATGTTGAGAGCATCTATTAATGGAGAAAATATCAACATACACTGTCAAGAGGGGGAAAGTTTCAATGCCTTATGTGCCCTTAACAATGTTGTATCAGATCTACAAGGCATTGAAGAATTACCATTTTCCTCTGACAATTTTTATCATGTTGTCGACGAACTTTGGCTTTTAAAAGCAGGAGCGTTAGAAACTGATTTTGTAAATGAAATAGTTCCAGGAAACAGGTCTCCATCAGGCGGTTATGATCATCAGTTAGTCAAAAAGGTAGCAGAGTCTAAAGCATATGAATGGCATGACTTTGATTTAAGTAACTGGTTCAAAAACAACAACAACGAAAGGTACACTCATTTGCTTTCAGAAATTGGAGTGCAAGTAAATGCCAGAGTGCTTATCAGTTTAAACAAAAGTCAACATGCAGCCTTAATGCTTTTTAAGGAAAGTATTGCCATCATAAACAGCTGCAATAAGCCTCCAATAAAGTATTTGCCCTTGAAAGATGGACTTGAATTGCTAAAAAGTTATTCAAAAAACACTCATTTTAAAATGGGAAGTCTGAAAATAAAGACTGCAACTAAAGAAAATAAACAGGCTAGTATTAGTAAGTATCTAGAAGATTTAATTATGCCACTTTTTTTATGTTTTGCCTATGAAAGCCTATTACCATGATGAAATCAAACATTATTTTCATTTTACGTATATATACATATATATACATATGCACATAGGCAGAATGATATTTTTAAATTTATTATGTGTGTGTACTTTTATTTTAAATGTTATTATTTTTAGAATTAAAGTCACAATCAAATATTCATTTCAATGTTGTATCAAAAAACAAATCAGGAGGTACATGTACACTTTGTTAAGGAATAAATCTTATAAGATTATCAGGGTGAACACCAATATGCTTAAACTAGAAGAATACTTGATGCTTATCGAAATTTATCTATGCAAACTTATACGTACAGATTGGCAAAAAAGAGAATATATAGATATATATACTTCATTTTTTGCAATATTTCAGCCAATATGGAGGTACTGCAACAGATATATGAAAAGAATGGCAAAATTTCATCACAACAAAAAAAATGTAAGAAACCCTTTATGGATCACAAAAAATCACATTTTTAGTTACTTGAGTCCACACTTACATAAATATTCCCTTTAACATGTCATGTCAAGGGTTTTTAGCTTTTACTTAAAATTACTAATTATAATTATGAATTGTTCTTTTTTAATTTATAATTATTTTACTAACTATTCGCAAAGTAGACAATAGTGACTGATAATGTATAACTAAAATTGCTCTTAAATATATTTTTAAAATTTTTTGTTATTCTAGACGCTTAATATTTTGTACAATTGTCTAAATCTTTTCGCACTTAATAATATAAAACTAAAGTTTGTCTGTGGAAAGTACATCTATAATGTTCATGATGATTTTATACTGTTATAGGTGAAATTGAAACTTCATTGAAATCAGGAGAGATGGAATCACCAACTAAAAAATGCAAACCGATTGGTATGTACTTGCATGATGTATTTTCTTTTCTTTGTTAGTCATTAAACTTTAATGAAAGAATATCCTAACATTTTTTAGGTGAGAAAGAAAGGCTATGTAACAAATTGGGGATTACAGATTTTTGTCAAAAACATTTCCCACACTTAGTTGAGGCCGAGATATGGTTTGAAAATAATCCACAAACTCTTGAAATGCAACCAACTCGTCCACTTGTATTGACTAGTCAAGATGAAGAATTGCAAAGCAATATTAAAAGAGCATTGGAGGATCCATGTAGCTTTGAAGACATGAATGAATACGACCTTAGCCAAGAATACTTAATGGACTACTGTGGCTACGAATTTTTTTCTATAAAGGACATGCAAATTGCTCTTAACATTTTAAGAACAAATAATATTAACATAATGGCTTTTTTTAAAAATGAGGAAGATGAACATTTTTAACTCCTATATATAGTAAACATAGTATTTATTTTAGGGATAAGGCAAGGTGTCCTTGAAGGTCTTTTTTTGTAATAACTTTTTAAAAAGAGAAGAACAAATATTTATGTTTTTATCTTTTACTCCTTCGATATTTTTCTTTAAATATTTAAAAACACTTAATAACATAAAAAACAGTGGTGTCAAGAATAGTATATATGACTTAAATAATGTTTATTATATACATTATTTTTATTATTTCAGAGTTTTGTTGTTTTTTATTGGTTTTGTCTTTAGTTTATATTTTACCTGAGGTTTCACACATGAAAAGCTTTTTTAATGTGTACAACGATGTTATTTAAAGATTGTTTATATGACGAAAAACTTTACCAGTTTATCTATTAGTTGTAACAAGTTACTCTCTCTTTTATACTATCAAACGTGCTATGATGAGAATTAGCCCTACCATTTTTTGTCTCTTACCGTTCCCATCAAAGATTTTTTTTGTGCCTTTTTATGTGAATAGTCTTATTATTTTTTTTAATTTTAAATTTTTTGCTGCCTCCGAACTAAAATTGCCCTATTTATTTTCGTGTATATACAGTACCTTACTCAAAAATAGCATGCATTTAGGAGGGAGGGTAGAAGAGGGACATAATAAACAGTCAATTTGCCATTAACAAACACAACTAATTCCTGCAAAATTGCACATTTAAATCAAACCCGAAAAGTTAATCAGTCACAAAAGTTCTAATTTAAAAAAAATATCAATTGAGGAGGAGTCCCTTCTCTACTCCCTACACCTCCTTCACCACAAACAACAACCATTCACTCTTCCGCCATCCTGGCAAGTGTAAGCAGAACAATGAAAAGTAGAACAGACACGCTAACAAATTAGATGCTGCCTTCAATGTAAAATAATCTCATTAGCGACTTAATAAATGATAGTAGATACACAAACAAACATGTCTGAATAATTTTTATCTTGCTACCTACAAACTTTTTCTCCTGTATCTCGGGCCGCCATTATACTCTCTGGTCTTTTGTGAGTGTTAATCGATTATATATCGTGACCTAGGCAAGGGAATCGATAAGGGAATCGATAAGTGTCAAATAACTCTTGTCAGATAATTATATTTTGTCGATATAAAAGTACAATATTCAAATATAGAAGTAAGAAGTAAAAGAAGTTGTAAATTTTCTTTTTCAAAGGAAAAGAGCAACTAATTTATCTTGAACATTTAAAAGTTTCGATAAAGTTTCGATCCCGTTTCGATTAGTGCCGATCTGTCATAATGCCCCGGGTTTTCATATCCAGAGACGCGCTTGAATTTCCCCGCCCGTGTCCACAAAAAGACTATTTTTGATCTCATTTCATGAAATTAATCTATTAGTTCTCACGAAATAATAGAAAGACTAGCGCGCAAATTTCCCTTGTGGTGCGGATCCCGTATATATACGGGATAGCCACGGGCGTTTTACAGGCCCGCCCAGCTGCGTCACAACCAATTTCAACAAACTGGTTTTGCTCAGATCTGGTAGTAAGACCAAAACACTCTGCCCTTTTTGAAAAGAAAGTCGGAGTCTAAAAGCGCTTTGTTGTGAAATTTCGGCCCTACAAAATCAATAATTCATTCAAAATATCTCTCCGCAAATTTTGCCAAGTCCGAGATTGTTGGTCATGTTACGGGCCACCAAAGCAGCGCAAATTCACCCAAACACAGTTTTGTGTCACGGCACACCTACTTAGCGTGCGCCCAATGCATTTGCTACACATCTAATGCTCGCAATCCGTTCTTCTTACGTTAAAATAAAGTCAACTAAAGTCAACAGCGCCCCCCCCCCTGGGCGGGAGGCGACGGACGCCAAGACGCAAATTTCTGGACGCCAAAAAAAAAGTTTAGGGCTTTTTCTATCAAATAAGCCTGAAGTGAGCATCTAGTTACTTTTTGTTCTTGAGTTATAGTCACAATTGAAGTAGGAATAAAAGTTGTGTCAAAATTGGGCTTTTTGACAAACGGACCGCACTACTACGAGGGTTAAGAAATAAAAAATTCTGGCAAGTTTTTAGAACTACACAGTGGAACGTTAATAAAAGCGGACATCCCTCCTAAAGCAGACACCTTCCTTCTTAAAAGACAGAAAATTTTTTGTCCTGGACGACTTCATAATAACCCTTATAATAAAATCTCTCTAAAGCAGACAGTCTAAAGCGGATACTTCTTCCATGTCCCACACGGTTATTTCTCCCAGAATTTACCTCTGTGAGTCGGACAAAGAAAATTGTTGACCAGGCTGTAGAACTTTGCAATCATTTTCTCAGTCTTATCACGTTTTTATATTCTTCTACCCTACTACCTAAAATGTCTAAAAACGTCTTTGTTGAGGCAAATTGTCTTCTAAAATTGTTTCTTTGCCTAACTGAGGAGGGGAAAAGGGTAATATGGGCATGCCTAATTGACTTCGCAATAGAATTTTTCGCGTTTTGCCAAATAAGGAAAACTTCCTTGACACCTCTCTAAAGCGGACAAAATCTCTGGCCCCAGGTGTCCGCTTTAAGGGTGTCCTACTGTGTTATCTGTTTTTCCCGTGTCATGTGTGGAAGAGAACAGTTTCCCTAAACTACCTTTGAAGTTTTTATGCTTGATCTTCCTCAACAGTTATATTTAGACATATTTTGTTTTCTTGTTTGATATTGTGAGTGGGGAAATTATTTTTACAATTTGTTTCGACTAAAGGCGCGTTTACACGACTGGGTGTCACACTTCGCCCTTACGATATCAGAATCAGCTTACATGCTTAATACAGTACATCTATACAACAAGTATGTTAAAAAACTACATGGAGGAACGTGTTTTCCAATACTTTAGTAATTAAGATTTCGGATGTATCAGAATAAATCTTATTAACGATGTACTAATAACATAAATATAATGTTAAAAACAGGTTGAAATAAATCAAAAATTAAAACCTCAAAAAATTTAAGCAATTTTTTTGGTTGGCGCGTTGCAAACGGTGCTGGAATAGGATTGGATCCTACTTTTTCGCCTGGTCGCTTCGACCAGACGAAATGTTTTTACGAGCATCTGATTCTAAAGTCTGATCGACTTGCATTTTTTTACCGCTTTGGGCTACTTAAACTTATAAATGACCCTTGCTTTGCCTGCCAACAGTAATGCGTTGGTTTGTTCTAGCCTGTATCTCACGCACTACATGAAACATTTTGCAAAGATAATACCATGGGATAATACCTATTTATTTCAAATGACGGAACAACATTGTAGAAGTTCTGTAAAAAAACAGGCTACTGGTGACCTTAGGGAACAAAATTACACACCAACAAGAATCCAAAATCTTTTAACTCGCAAGGGCGTTTCATTTTTGGCTGATTTAAATGCATATTAATTTCAAGTTAACGGGCATGGATAGGTTTCATCCTGGACAAACACGTACGTTTTTGGATATCGTCCTGTGTACCATATTTGAAAGCGACTTTGTGGGTCAAATTCGCAGGAACACACACATGAATATAGTGTTCCAGATCTAAATATTTTTTAGTGGTTTGTTCCTTAAACACACCATAAATCAAGAGACACTTCTGCTCTTCAACCGACCCAATCGACCCAAGGGCCCCATTAAAGTGGAGACCTTGAAACTATGCTTAAAGCTAAGAGGGCTATTGATGAAAACCATAGAGGAATTTGAAAGCACATTCGTGAACTAATCAAAGAGAATTATGAACCAGATATTACAACTGACGAATCTGAGCTGGCAAATATCGAAAATGGAATTAAAAAACTCGAAACTTCATTTTTATTGATGACGAGGAGGAGGAAGAAAAAACACTATATAATTCCTATAATATTTGTAACTTTGTTGCTCAAAATTTCAGATTATACTCCAAAGAGAAACTCTTCACTTCTTTGTCTGTCTAAAAGAAAATCCATACATTAGAAATTTCACATGAGGGCGAAGGTTTTATCATGTAAACGCCGCGATCACCTATCGACTCATTTTTGCAATGCAATGCAAACGTTGCTTCTATTAATGATACGTGAAACACGTACTACCTATGTTGAGAATACTGCCTATATTTTCTTTTTATACAATGAAAGCCGGATAAATTTCATATAAAATAGTGGTATTTCTGTCATACAATAATAAACTGGTAAGATGTTGAAAATAATTGAACACCTTTTTCGAGTTGCCGACACTCGAGCCCAAAAGGTACAGACATTTAAAGCTTATATCGCATAAAAATCACACTATTCAAATCTAGTCCATCTGAGTACTATAACACTATCTCGGTTTTGAGCTTTTAAAGTCGAGTCCCGAATTTATTTGAACTATTTTACCTTCACACTGTGATAAAATTTTAAAAATTGTTTTGAAGAACATTTGGATGTTTCATGTATCCTTATAAGTATTAGTGTTGTATAAATATACGCTTTAACCAACACAGTGGTGATTAATCCATATAAAGTTTCTTCCGTAAGAATCTCACGTTACCAACTCCGAATTACAATATCTTTTTGCAATATAGATGTTGCTGACGTTATAAGAGTTCTTGCTATTGGCAATCCATACACAGCATTTCGTAGATTTTACTGACACCGACACAGAAATCTATATTTTTCTTTCTTTTTTTTGCGCTTCAAACGTTTCTTCTGTTAAATGTTCCTGTCGCCTCATATCGTTTATACGGACACATAGTAACTAATCCATGCAAGGTTTTATCGGTGAGAATGTCACGTTACAATCTTAGAATTACGATATCTTTCTGATCTGTATTATATATTTGCTGAAGACCTCTTACTGTTGATCAATCCATACACACCGATTTTGTCGACTTCTCAAACTCAGCAATCACGTTTTTTTTTTAAATGCTAACATTGCTGCCATTAAGTGTTGGCCGTCTCATATCTTTCAGAACTGCATACTGATTAATTGAAACAGAGTTTCGTCAGTAAGAATCTATGGTTACAAAATCAGAAATACGATATCGATAAAATTGTGCCTTAATTTGAACGGTTTCGATAAATTTATAATATAGACTTTTGCTGTTTAATCCGGAGATAAGTTATGATCAATTTAGCCCTGAATTTAAAATGAAACTGTTTTTTTTTAAAGTGGATAATTAGTTAGGAAGACGAAGAAAATTGTAGGAAATGGAACTGTTAGAAATGACATGGATAGGACTTGATTCAACAAATCTGCGTTGAAATTCAAACTATGAGCTTGAAATTAATGGAATGGAACTGTTCGAATTGACATGGAGAAAATGTTTTCTGGTAGTGTAAATAGCGCCAAATTAAGCATCCGCTTGATATGTTAGACAAATATAGAGATAACCTTTTTTGCGATTGGACGAATTTGATGAAAAAAATATGACTGTAGTATGTAAATAATGTAAAACTAGCTTCTTCGTACAAATCTTCGCGCCGAGCAAAAAAGTTCGTTAGTACGCGAAATTTAGTGTAGAAATACACGTTTTTTATAAGCAACGCTAATTTTCGGTCCAGCCTCGCTGTTGCTTAATTTTTTAAAACTTTCAGTCTCGTTTAATGCTTATCTGTTGCTTAAATATCCCAAAAGCGACGTAAGCAATTATTTCCAACCTCGTTTCTAGGACTTCTTTCCATCACGCTTATATCGGACTTTTTCTCTCCTGTTAAGAATCTGGTGTAAGCGTAAAGGAAAGAACAGACCCAGGGAACTATTCTCTCTCTATGTGGAACCTTACATGTAAATATGCTACAGAAGTCCATGGTTAATTTGTCGTATTTTGCTGTTTAAAGTTTAATTCTGACTTATCCATCCGAGGCTGGCTTGTTGCTTATTAGTTGCTTCAAATTTCATAAAATTTTAGCCTCGTGATGCTTATAAAAAATAGCGTGCATCCACAAGTACATCTTTTTTTTAAGAAACAGAACGATTGCGCAAAGGTATTAAAAAACTAAAAAGGAAAAAAATGCATAACCATCGATTACACGAATTTTATTGGGAAATATATTTCATATAAATAGAATTATAAAGTGTCCGTGTTAATGTCATTATTAATAATTATTATAGTTAAAAATGTTAACATCGAACGTTAATTTGGACTATTTAATTATGTCCATTATGAAATGCATAAGAACCCAAAATATAAGATGTTAAATAACTTGCTTCCGTCACTCCAGAGGAACATGGCAAGTTATCGGCTAACGTATGTTCCAAACTTTCCGTTTCAGAAGTACTCTGTTTAAAAAAGAGTACTTCCATGTACATCCCAGCAAAATTCTTTGATGTGATATCTAAAAAAATATTGATAGTAGTTATTACGGGAATAATCTACAGGATAAAAGTAAGTGCTAAGAAAAACATTTTATAAAGCCAGAATGCCGGCACACTGGAGGGGGGAAACAAATACTTTTCACCACCAAAGTTTTTTAAAAAAACTCATCTTATCTCAATTTCATTAAAAGAAATAGAACTACCACTGTATTATATAATAAAACATTTTCCAAATTTTTGACACTAAGATTTTTAGTTTTATTTTATTGAGTACCTGACAGCAACAACCCTATTAATCAGTAGGTAATCAATCTAGGTAACATTCAATTAGTTTGGTGACTCAGTGGAAGAGACCTCTCTTCAACAAGCTCTAGCCTACCAGTAAGTAAGTAAGTAAGTAATTTTATATCTAATGATAACATGTTATAAATACATTCATCTATCATTGTACTATTACCATACACTATCAAATATTTCATTGTAACAGTATGAAAAGTTTCATATTATTATCATTAGGTACCAAGAAGGAAGACAATGGGAAAATAACAAAAGTTAATAAAGAAAACCACTGTCACCCAAGAAAAGTGTTGTCAGGTCAGCATTGTCAAATACATACAGAAATTTACTGGAAGCATCAAGAGGACAGGGGAGAAAATAAAGCACAGAGACAGCACTAAAAACACGTCAATAAACAATATATATACAACACACACACTTCAAAGACACAAAGGCTAGCCTTGATTATTTAATACTTGCCATACGATTATCCCGACTGTTAATGAAAATTTAATTTGTGATGTTGATTTTATGGATTCTTCAGATGCAGCGTTAATCCTAGACGTAAATTTGAAACATGCTTTGTTAGTGTTTTCTCAAACAATTTTCAATAGGTAATGTAACCCTGGTAATAATTTGGCAATCCTAGTTTTAGCACTGTATGATCCTAAAGTTATGGTGTTGATACGAGGAATGAATACATAATTTAAAATGCGATGATTTTGTACAGTGTTCATGTCTATATCTAACAGGAGAGCATAAACTTTGAAACACAGATGGAATATTGTTTTTATAATGGTCAAAAGCTAAAAAACAATTTTTCAGTTTCATACTGCAGCTCAGTGGAAGAATATTAGATTCAAGGTAAAATGGACCAGTAGATTCCCAACATTTTTTGAAGTGAATAATCCTTAATGCCTTGTTTTAAAGAGATTGAATTCTGTTTTTTATTTCAAGGATGATAAAACCCCAAATGTGACAGCTGTATATACATACGTATGTGAGATGACTGTGAAAGATGGCATGGTAAATGGAGCACAATGTAGGATAGGTCACATAATATCTGATTTTGGCCAGCATACCAGTAACCGAAAGAAATTACTACCAAAACTTTAATTTAAACAAAGAAATCTGTCAACACAAACAGAAAACAGAACAAGTGATGATGGAGAGATAGTGATTTTCAACACAGTCAACAACTAGCATGGAATAATCAATCAACAAGCTAATAACAGACTCAATCATTGTTATGTAGTTACTATAAAACATTCTTCTTGAAGAGGAGGTAGCTATATATATAATATATAGCTAACAATTTTGAATATGGAATCTTTGGCAGAAAAACATTATCTATAGCTAGCTAGCTAACTAAGTTTTGTTGGCTTTCGAAATTCTTCATATCACTGACACGCTATCTTCACCTTGGCCCCTTTTTCTAGCTAGCTAGCTACTTTTAAGCTAACTAGCTATAATATAACCCAGCTAAAAAACTTATACCCTTAGCTATGCCTCAAACAAATTAATTTTAGCTTAGCTTTCTTGACTATTATGACAAGAAAATTATTAAAAGGTTATAAAAAATTATCAAGAAGTTATATTTATCAATAAGAATTAGGCTTTACCCTTATATAAATGACTGAATGATAAAAACGTTGCTGTGATTTCTTCGAGAATTTGCCACTGTTTACCTTAACGGCTTTAAAGTTTATACTTGTAAACACCATACTCAAGCATGCTAGATATCATCTCAACGGATGCATATAAGACACATTCCCCGTGTCTATTGTTTTTAGACACATAAAATAGTAGACACCGATTTCACAGCACATCACATATTTTAAAAAGTAAGCGAGACAATATCGCATTACTTTCAATTTGTTTTCTCAGAACTCGACAAAGGACATGCTGCCTACTGGTGGAAAGTATAGCAGCCCTTATTTATTTATGTTAAATTTATATAACCACCCAAAAATTAGGAAAGCATTTCTTTCTAATCCAAGAAAGAAGAAAGTCGATGTAATTTTTTGACAAAAAAAGAAAGAATTCACAACGAGAGCAAAATTTAGCTGTAAGTTTTTTGTTTTGTTTTTAAAAGGAAAGTAATTTTTCGGTTTCAAGATTTTTTAATCGTATTTTTTGGCTTGACTTTGTGGCTTTAAAATTCTCGTACGGTACCTCGAAAGTTTTTGTTAAATTGTGTCACTCGGGGAGAGAATAGACAAGGATAATTGAGTAAGAAAATGTAGAGACTGGATAGTGTCTTAGACAAAAACCAAGTAATATACCCTGTATAACACATGCTAGCATAGAAAATAGTTGTTGAGCAAGAAAAATGGTAATGATTGTGATGTTTTCACAACAGCTGTACTTTTTATATTTATACTTATTTTATCAGCTCTGAAATTTGCTTTATCAAGAAATTTGGTTTCTTATTTATGTTTTTCATTCAAAAATTAAGTTTTTTGTACTTTTATATATACTTTAAAAGTGACAAAAATTATTTTTCTAAATCATCTTAAATTACCGTGTTAGTTAAGAAAAAGAATTTTTATTTCAGCCAATATATACAACTTTGTGATATAAGTAATGAAAATAAGGAACCTATTTTACAAAACAGACTTTCAGAATATAAATTCCATGTCAAGCGACACAGTTGTGTATCAGACAGCAAAAGGATTTGTTACAAGTGTTGTCAACAAAATAGAGCCAAAAATTGACATGATTTCCTAATTCTAGCCCATAATAGATCAGATAAAAAAAAACTTGGAAGAGCAGAAAAGTTTTTAAAGCCTGCACAAAACATATAGTTTTCTATAAAAACACAACACAGTGGGAGTTTTATACAGAAGTATACAGTTTTTAGGCGTTTTCGTCTACTAGATACTGCACTGCTGAGTCACATTCCAAATTTACCTTAATTAAATGTAGTCAGTAATTAAGTGAACAAGAAACAATCTATAAAGAGATGATGTCTTTTATCTCCAATGGATTATACAAAATGGTTTTAAATCCAAAACAAGTTTTGAGTTTGATTTGGATAAACTTTTTTTGTCACAGGTCACATAAGAAAAGAAATTTTGACAGACAAATATTTGCTAGATTAAGAGGTATTGATAAACACCGGCTTAAAATCAAATTCCACTAAAATTAATTATTCTTTGCTCCCCTTCAAGTTAAAAGAAATCTGATTAGAAGAAAATAGGATTTTTATAATAATGATTTGAGTATATACTTTGGTCGACTTTCTTTTCAGATAAAGTTATGGTTGTTACTGTAAAAACTAATGCTATTGTGCAATTTAAATTAAGAAAATATCAAAATTTATGTTTTTTGTGAAACACGCTTTTGTCACCTGCTAAACAAAATTCCCACCAAAATTATTTTTTTTGTACTCTGCCAAAATAAATTCCCACCAATCCAATATTATATAATCTTTTTTTCATATACAAAATTAAATTTCACTAACAAGATACTATTCCCAACATTGATTATTAAACTTATTTAACATTTAGGATGAGCTAAGTAAGTGCAACTTTCTTATATAAAAGTGGTTTATTTTCTAAATCTTTTAGAACATCAAGCTGAAAAAGTTCAAGCTGCAATGTAGACGGGTGTGGCGTTAAAGCATGGCAGGAAAAAGTAAGTTGTGACATATGTCAATCAAATAATAATAAATTAACCAATCATATCCAAGTTGATAGTATTTTTGTTGGTTTAATCTCAAATGACTTTGTTGCTAAGGAAATAATGTGGCAATGCAAATAGTAATACAACAAAGAAACAATAGTTTTTGTTTGATCACTATTACTGTTTGCAGATTATTTAACCTATATATATATTAATTTTCTTTGATTTTGTGTAGCAAAAGAAACATCACATAAATCGCCTGTTTCTTTATTCTGTGTGTTTCAAATGATTCTTTTATCTAATTTATCAAGATAACAGAAAACAAAAAAACTAGTAAAACCAAGGTGTACAGTACTGGAATCAGGACACCTAACATCGTGAGCGCGTATCATGCACGACACGAACGCTCCGCGATCCAATCGTGACCATCGCGATAGAAAAAATGTTAACGAAGAACTTCGCGATAGTCGCGATGTAAAAAAAAATAACGATGCTATCGCGATCGTTACTATCAATCGTGATTGTCGCGATGGATCGTGAATAACATTGAATTATTAAACAATAGAAAAGTTTATTAATTAGCGCTTTTTTCCGGGTCTGAGAAGCTAAAAGAAAGAAAGACTTTAAGTGTTTGATCAAAAGAATAATAAGAACAGTTTTAAATTCCGGCCTTATTTAAGGTGTGAGTAAGGGAAAAAATCTCATTTTTTTCACGAAAATTTTTTTTACGCATTCGTATAGAATCGAATACGAGCTTTTTGATAGAAAAGAAAAAAAATATAAAACAATCTGAAAGAATGTCTTTATTCCAAAAAACCTACTTTACATTCATGGCACACATAACTTATTGTACTTACAAAAACACATTTCTGAATGTTCATAAATATGTCATCTTGAGAATAATTTTTACTCACTTTCAGACGAGCGAACTTTTATGATAATGCAATTACCGTCATAAAAGAATTTTAAAAAAAGCAATAGTTATATTTATGCGGAACTTTTTATATTTTTTCATTTTTTTACTTTTATCTGTGCCCTTTCTTCTTCTTATTTGTTATCTTACCCATGTTGTTTCGTTATGATCAAAGTGTGGAAGTAAGTAGACATGTGCGCATCATACAGTAAGTGTTAAAAATACATTCGTTACTATGGCGACGAATGAATTATACAGAAAATAATGAACTTTTAAAAAATCTTTAAAACTCTTTTTCACAGAGTTAATTTTTTCAGAGAGTATGCCATACGTTTTAATCTCCATTTACAAAACAATAAAAGCTTTGAGGAGGAGGGTGACTTTGTTTTGTAAAGGAATGATACATCTCGGGTGCTTTTTTGAATTAAGGTGTGAATGTAAACCTAACTCGAGTTATGATGCTTTTTGTGATGAAACGAAGGGAATAATTTAGTACTTAACTTTGATGGGAAATATCTTTAAAAGTAAAAACATTCAGAGCATAATTCAAAAATGCTCCCGAGATATATGTATAGTGAATACAAAATTGCAAACAGAATGTATGAAAATCTTTTAGTTTTGTAAATGGAACAAATTTTCTAAACAAGGGGGTCATTTTTTAAGGCGTTTTTTTTATGATCTAAAATTATTTTTTTCAAATAATATTTAGATCATTGTCTAGATAATTTTATATGCTTTTGGAATATAACTAAGTCAATGCATTGACCACCATTCCATTTTAGTTACACGATTTTTAATACATAGCACTTCTTTCCCTTACTCACACCTTAAATTTAAACGTTCTTATATAAAACAACGTAATTTATGTTTTCATCAGGACATTCTGGATTTTCAAAATAGCTACCAAAAAACTAAATTTGTATTGACGCATTAAAGATTTAGATTACTCCACTTTCCTCCTACCTCAAATCTTTAAAAATAATGTTCTTATTCGTTCGACTATTTTTGAACTTTCGTCATAACAACAAACTTCAGGTCTTTTCTTTAGAAACAAAAAGAAGTTTTCTTTGTTTACTTTCATTTATACAGAAAATATTTTTAACTTTCACGTTATTAATAATTAACACAGATATTAATAATTAACAGAGATATTAATAATTAACAGAGACCTCGTGCAAATTTTTATGAATGAAGAAAAATATTCAATTTTGTAAACAATTTCGTTTGAATAAACTTAAATATATTTTAATAAAATCATTAATCACTAATCTTGTAAACGACGACACAAGCCTATTCTAAACTTGTGCTGGCTGATACAACTAATTTCTTAAGCCAGGTGTTAAATGCAGTATTAAAAATAATACTTTAGGTTTGTTTACACAGTACAAACAGGAAAATTGAAAAATCAGAAAAACATTCTGGGGCAAGATTTAACTAAAATTTAGCAAAAAGTAAATCAAAAATGTGAAGCACCGACCTAGATGTCAATACCAAGCAAGATTCATCTCTTATAATAATACAGAGACTGTGTCTGTCCGTAACAGGCAAAGTGGATGTGTTCATTTTCCTTTGATGTTACCGAAAAATGCATGTCTCAAATGTTAAATTTTCTGACGTTACGGCGCGTCTTCAATAACACTACTTTAACGTCAATATCCTATATTAAGTTAATGAAGCCATTACAGTGCAGCTAAAACTTTGAGGCCAAATAACTTGGAAACGAGGTGGTGACGTCAATGATTTTTCACCGCGTAGGTAACTAGGGACCACCTAGGACCAATTTGGGTAATTTTCCCAAACCTGGGTCCCCAAATCCGTTTCGGAATGGACGGGTTGATGACGTCATCAAAAAACCTTCAAACCCCAATATCTCTGCAACCGTTTGTCAAAAGTACATGATCCTATACATTTTCTTGATCAGCGTTTCAAGATCTATACGATGAAGGCAACAGGTATGCAACTTTCTAAAAAAATTTTTTTGGGTTTTGATGGGCCATTGCTGACGTCACCAAAATTTTTATAACCTTATATCTCCTTAGGCGTTTGTCGAAAACATGTGATCCTATACATTATTTTTATCAGCGTTTTAACCTCTCCACATTACAGGCAACGAATAAACTAAACTTCGCCAAACTTTTTTTGTATCTGCACTGCTGACGTCGGCAAAAAATCTAAAACAACATATTTTTTTTATTGTCCTTCTGCCTAAGTGGATTTCTCCACGGGGCTTATCGACTAGTTAATAATAATACTAGAGGTGTGTCTATAAATTATCACTCAGTGAAAAGAATAATTGAAAAGATGAATGATTTTAAAGATTCTGATGACGTTTACAAATATCTATATGATAGAGATTTTTGAGACATTTGTTTAGCCATTAATTCTATCTTGCAGACCTCAAAACACTGAAATGTTTTTGACAAATGATTATCAAGATACTGAATTTTATACTTTTTCAATGATGTCATTAGTCTGTCTGTTCCAAAACATGTGGTTTGACTGAGCTTTAGTAAATTGGTCCTATTGTGGCTCCTAGTTACACGCACTAAAAATTAGTGCCAGTTATTTTCATCAGGTTTCAAGTTACTTCGAACATTTAAGTGCATTATTGATGTCAATCTTTGTAGTAATGACGTATTGTTTCACTAGTCCATAAACAAAGACTTATTTTTTTGAATTCGTGCTTATTTCAGACAGAAACAAAAGAATTTTGGCCTGGTTCGGTATTTTCAGTTACAAAAAAAATTAACCCACTAATATAGCGGGTCAGGAACATTTGGATAAAAATATGTTCTTCTTAATCAGAAATATCATGACTTTTCAACTTTTATGAAATTCTTGTCGCGTTATTACATATCAACCGCACTTTCTTATGGCACTCATTCAAACAAATTTTTTTTTTATCTTTTCAACTCCATCATCAATTGTTTCTTCAGAGTTCAAGATATTTGAATTAAATCTGTATAAAATTTGCATTTCCTTTCAGCTCACCTTACCATATAAAATTGTCTACGAATTTGTATATATATATATCTTTTTAAAAAAAATGAATTGTTATTAACATGTATAGAATTTCACCTTATTATGCATGATTTCATCAAGTAACTGTAAGTGAGATGTTGTATTTAGCAGTTGTACTAAGACAGATAAGGTTATTTATGTGACCTATTTACTTTGATGTTTTATTTTAAGACTACTTGTTGATGTCATAATTCTACTCAATTATCCAGAATTCCCAAAAACAAATAAATAAAAAGATTGCTAGATAACCTTTTAAATCTCCTTCATATAAAATCAACTTATGTTTTTTAATGCCTATCGCTTAGTAAAAATTTAACAATTATAAAAAAGTTATATCATGCTGTATTAAATAACACATTTTTGTTATGGGGATTTGATCATAAATTATGGGAAAGCAATTTTCAAGCAAAGAAGTTTTTTGCAAATTCATGCATTTTCACGATTTTTGTTCCAATTTTTGGAATATGCCAAAGTCAGTCATTTGCAGAAATGATTTTTGACAAAAAAAAAAAATGAAATATATATCTTAATCAAAAAAATAAAAATATTTTTTGCACAAACTGGTTAAATAGGATATGGAATGGGATGATATCATAGAAAACTTGAATGTATGTAAGAAGACATTAAGACAGAAAAAGACATTGTCATTAAAATTACCTTAAATTTACACTATAACAATTAATTAATTAATTAATACAATTAATTCCCACAAAAAATTTGTAAATACTTTATTCACAAAATGAAAGAAAAAATCTGAATCAAAATCGCGAAAAATTTTTCCCTGAACGCATGTTGGTCCCAGGTTGTCCCCTATTGAATATCAAGTGCATCTAAAATTAATACAAATAAAAAATGTGGTAAAAAATTTTAATTAAGGAGCTATGAGAAATCTAAAGATATACATTTTTCGTTTCATTGAAATTAAAACATCAAAAATTAATATAAACAAAGTGAACCATTGCCATATGTTTTTTAAAAAACCCTCATACTAGAAGCACAAAACTTGTGAAAATTAGTGGTAAAACAAAAACAAAAATGAGAATCTTAATACATAACTTATGTAACAGAATCATACAACATGTAATAACTGTTTAAATTAAAGTCATATTGATTACATATAGACTTGGTGTTATATCACAGATTGAGTTTGTGAAAAATGCGATTGGTATATTCCATTTATTGCTAATTTGTTTTTAGTTGATGTCAGCCAGTATAAAAAGTTTAAACGTTTGACTCTGGTGGAAGAGATCAAGAGTATTCTTCAAAAATATCCAGATGATGGTCAAATCTTCAAGGTAAATTTCTTGAATCTTAACATTAAAAGCCCAATGTCACAAAATGATTGTAACACAGAGATTTTAAAAACCAATGAGTGTTACCAACTGCTATATACAAATGGTATGAGAAAAATGGGTACAAACATTGGGTTGTGGTGAAAATAGCTATTTTCAGGACATAAAAACATCTGACATCTGTAGATTTAAAAAATCAGCAATCCTGTTTAAATGGTGTTTGTATGGGACAATACCTCAATATCTATGCAACATTTGTTGTTGTGTTGTTATATTTCTTGATAGCTTAGGACAGATTTTGTGTCAGCCACTAAATATTATTTTGATGATTTCTTAACGAAAAAACGAATTTGAAAACCTGGTTTTTAAAAATATGTACCAGGTGATCAATTTTCTGACCGTTTGGGTGACTTGAGTCTGTTTACTTGTTTACTTTGAGTCTCCAGAAAAGTTATTGATTTGGTTATGGCAAGCTTATCATGACTTTTACTAGTTCTTTTAAAAGATTGTAGCAATTACAATATAGCATAATAACCAATCTATAAATTTACATACTGTAAGGAAATCGAACTATGGCTTTCATCTTCAAATCAGTAAAAGATCCAAGAACTTGATATAAACAGAAGTTATTAAAAAACAAAAAAAACTAAGTGTAATACATGATAAAATATAGGCTGTTGCAGATGCATTGCATTTAACATTTAGAATTATCTTTTAACAATTTGAACTATTCAACTTCTGACAAGGCTTATGACTATTATTAATAATTACTGACTGCTTGAAAGTGAAAGGCTGATTTGAGGTTTTAGGTTTGTCTGGTTATTTCTATTCCACTGCAGTGTCTTCTTTAAACGAAACTGTGCCAAGAAAGCCCAATTTTAATCACTATCACCTGCATAATAGATACGGAAGTGAAACATCAAACCAGTCTTTTACACATGCTGAACAGGTACAGTGAAGAAATACATGTAAAATATACTGAAACGAAATTTATAAACTCTACCAAACCACTAAGACATGTGCAGTTAAAAGAGTTAAAATGGTAAAACACCAGATTATCAATCAGGATTTTCAAAGATTAACGCAATAAACTCTTCTTTCAAAATTACTTTGGTACCCTGAAATCTGGCTGTGTTTTAACCCCCAAGATCTATATGCATCTTCACTTACAATCAGGCACAATTCTTAATGTTCAAACCATTAATTTGTCACTTAAAACTTAGTACTATAGAAAGCTTTTACTCCTACTCTGACAGCTGTAAAAAATCCAGGGTGTAATCCAGGTGTTCTCAGTACCTGTTCTTAGTAGCCGTTATAAGGCTATTTCCTAATTAGAATTTCAACTTAAATTAAAGCTCAATTTTCTCTAAAGAAGATCCTATAATACCAAATTCCCAATGGGACCCAAACAGCTATGGTTCAGGATTTTTGGAATATACCCTGAAATGCCAGTTCACAGTTTTCTGAAAATTAGTATTAAGTGAACCACCATCATTACCTAAATATAAAGTTAACCAGTTTCTTTCACATAAAACATAAATTTCAATACAACATTTTGACCTAAAAAATTTAAGGGTTTTGCATAAAATTACAAGGAAACTGTTAGCTATCAAAGTTAAGTAGTACGATGAACCACCAAAAATCACTCAGATTTAAGCAAAACATTGAGTCAACCACTCAGAATAACACAGACTTTTTAAACACCTATTATCACTTGAAATTAACCACCCAAACAACATCAAACAAAATGTCACAAAAGCAGTCTGTCTTTGACCATGTTCTACAGTGTAAATGGCAAACGTAACAGTATTGATTGTAATATATCAGAGTAAGGAATATTTTTACATAAAACTTGTACGTGACAATTAAATTTCACGAAAATGCTTTACACTCACAAAATTAATTTTCTGTGTAATCAAATTCTTGGATCGTGTTTTTTACATTTTTTTAAAGTTTTGTAAACAAGAACAAGAGGATGGTATCAACAATTATAACTCAATTAAACTGTCAAATTATAACCCGCAAAAATTTAACAAATAAGATATTTTTCAGTTGCAAAACGGCAAACATTAATTAACGTATTATGTAACGTATTAAAATTAATTCATTGAGATTTCTTCAAAAACTGGTGTGTTAAAATATAGATATAGATTTAAGACAGCTATTATAAGACATCATATTCAAGGCTTATTTCTTAATTTGACTGATTTGATCAGATAAACCAGGAATAAAAACATTACATTAATTACGTCAAAAACATAAAGGCTCGTAGTTTTTTGTATTAAGAAACAAAAGGAAATGTACTAAGTGATTCTATTCACATTTTTTGTTTAAAATGTTTGAGGGAAAAGATTTTAATTTAAAAGTTCTTGTTTAGGCCATTTATGTTTCATAATCTCTCCTAAAAACAATTCTAAGAAAGTTAAGCTATTTTACATATATATACAGGTCCACTGTTCTCAGAACTGTGAGTACCTGTGATTACCGTCCTCAGAACTGTGATTACCTGTGATTACTGTTCTCAGAAATGTGATTACCTGTGATTACTACTCTCAGAACTGTGATTACCTGTGATTACTATTCTCAGAACTGTGATTACCTGTGATTACTATTCTCAGAAATGTGATTACCTGTGATTACTATTCTCAGAAATGTGATTACCTGTGATTACTATTCTCAGAACTGTAAGTACCTGTGATTACTATTCTCAGAAATGTGATTACCTGTGATTACTATTCTCAGAAATGTGAGTACCTGTGATTACTATTCTCAGAAATGTGATTACTATTCTCAGAACTGTGAGTACCTGTGATTACTATTCTCAGAAATGTGAGTACCTGTGATTACTATTCTCAGAACTGTGATTACTATTCTCAGAAATGTGAGTACCTGTGATTACTATTCTCAGAAATGTGAGTACAGGAAAAAGAATACCTATATATGTTTAGAATACGAGATTATTTTTGTGAATTTAATTATCCCTCCTGTCTGTGGTGTCATGGTTTTATAATTCTTGCATTTAAAACAATAAAGAGTTCAAACAGAATAAAATGCTATGTAATAGTGTAAATTGTATTTTGATCTCGTCAATCTTTAATTTGATTAACTTGCATACTGTTGAAGCTCTAAAGCAACAATGCCAAATGGTGACTAACGCAATAGAAGATAAAATGTTTAACACTATTCGGTCCGGGGGGGGGGGGCGGATTCCGCCCCCCCTGACGGTTTTTTATAAATAACTCCTTATTGCTATGTTATATGGCTATGAAACTTATTGACTTTCAATATTTATCTATTAGACACCTGCATGCCAAATCTTTAGGTCCCATACCTTTCAGAGGCTTTGATATTGGCCATTACTCGAAACTACCCCTAAAAATCTCTATGAAATCCTTATAATGGGTAAAATTTAATAACTCCTGTTAGGATTATCCTTAGAACTTAAAACTTGCAACACAACTTTGTTTTATTAAGAAGAAGAATTTTGCATAATTTGGACACGTGATTAATCCGATTTCCCGATTTTGTCGGATTTTACCCGGAAATCGGAAAAAACCGGATTTTCGGGCAATTTTTGGCCATTTTTTATGCGATCCACGTAAAAACCGGAAAATATGTTAAATAACTTTTATTTAGCTTTCAGAAACTTCAAACAGAATGCAAAAATTCGATCTGGAACAAAAGTAATTAAATTTTAAGCAGATAGTGTCATTTTTAACAAATTTCAAGCTTCTGATGACGTCACAGAAAATGTGCTGACGCAAGCAAAAATTTTTTGCCGCCAATTTGGTTCCTTTTATGACGTACTATAAGTGTGCCAAGTTTGATTCAATTTGAACAATCCTATGAAAAGTTATTGAGGGGTCATAATATGTTCGAAAAACCCCGGACCGAATAGGGTTAAGCTATCCAAAAAATTTTCGCTTGATAAAGTACACGTTTCTTTTTTTATAAGAAACCTGGCGAAGGGCCTAGTTCTAAAAGTTTCTTATTTGTAGGCTGAAATTCCATGTTTTTAGTTCCAAAAAGTTTCTTTTTTAGTTTCTTAATTTTCCTAGTAAAATAAGGGTTTCTTATATCAAGTAAATTTCTTTAATTTTTGGACTAGTTGGTTTCAAAATAAAAAAGTATAGCATTTTTCGTTTCAAAGTCTTTTTTATTAAAAGTTCTCAACAACACAAAATATAAACAATACAACTCAAAAAGAATCAAAATGAGTGCATGTTTTATTGATGGTTTATTGTGGTGTGTATTATTCTCATTGGGAACTTAGGTACAGTAACGTAATAAAACTAATTACTTCCTAGTGATGATTGATCTTCTTCAATTAATTTCTAAAAATAATCAGAAACAAGTTTCCTATTTTAAAAATAGACATAGAATGTAATAGTAAAAGTTTCCTAATATTTGAAGATTCTACATGTATGTTTCTTATAAACATGTTTCTTATAAAAAAAAGTGTATCTTATGTTGTGCAGACATTTTTGACTTGTGTCGATACATAGATAGATATAGATAAAGAGAGGGAGTAAGGGGTGTGTAACCACAACTATCTATTAAAACAGTGGAATTTTGCCAGAATCCAGCTGCTTAACCAAAACGGAGAAAGATATCTTTTTATGCTGAAATCTAAAAGTCTAAACCTGAATTTGCTTTTATATGTGAATTCACAATTGTTGTAAGGAAGATCCTATGTTTACACTTTGTGTATTGTGTGCTTGTTGATGAAAGGGCCACACTGTGTTTCTTGACTCTCAAGGGTAAACGGTCTTCCTTTGCATGTACACATTTTTCAACACAGTTCTTTAAACTTTAACCCTAAATTCATAACTTTTTATGTTAACTTTTATACCTATTGTATTTTTGCAAAATATGACATATAAGTTTAAGTACAGTTATCTTTAAGTAAAAAATGGTTCGCACCAACGAAAATTTACTGGCATTTATAAAAGCCTTAAAAATACTTGGTGTGCGCTTTCTGCTAAAGAATTACTTGGATAAATTATTTAGAATTATTTTACATGCGTTGTAATGGGAATACCGTTAATTGCTTTGGGTTCCAGAATAATAACACAAATTGATAGAAAACAATGTATTTCTATTGGAATGAGTAGATACAACACGTTCAGTATGCGTAGACTATTTATGGAGATTTTTGGGGAATGGGTAGGAATGAAGGTGCCTCCTCCGTGCTTCGTCATATGCACAAATATATAATGCATATCCTGAGCGTCAGGATATGCACAAATATATAATGCATATCCTGAGCGTCAGGATATGCCTTATAGGCGTCTTTATGCCCTGAGCGTCAGGTGCACGAGACAGATGAGATGCACTGAGCGTCAGATGCATCAACATGTCCTGAGCGTCAGGCACATGCTAATTATGGTGTTTTCTTCCATACCCTGAGCGTCAGGTGTATGAGACATCTGAAGAACTTGTGCAGTGTGGGTGTTGGGTTCTTATATGCAACCATTAATAATCAAGACCTGGGTAAGGTCCAGTTCCTTTACAAGCAAGTGAGACTAATATCCCTGGCAACCTTTAGATCAGATCTATAGGTAGAAACCTCCCCCATGGTGCCAGGCTCTACATGACATCCTGAATGACTACCTAATGTATACTAACCACAATGCTAAAGAACTGTACTTCTGTCACCACAATTAACATGAGCAAAACTTGCAGTTTAGCTCCATATAATGAAATGATTTATATTTTAGCAGCTTTTGGTCGTGATTGTTATTGTGTGTTTCATCATTTTAGGAAATTGTCCAAAATGCAGATGATGCAGGTGCAACAAAACTTGTTTTTTTTTATGATGAAAATGATTACCGTGAACGTAGTACAAACTGTTCGACTCCAGGACTGGCTAAGTTGCAGGTATCTTTTTTGTTTTTTGCATTTAGCAGTTTTATGAAATGTTACAACGAGTTTGAATTTAAACTAAAACTGTCGAATCTATTCACGTGAATTATCAAAAAGCAACGATCGAAGTTGATCTCAATACCCTGAGACTGCGTACCAAAACAACAGCATTCTTTAGCATTTAATAGTATTTAACATGTTTGAGAAATTCCACATGATTTTCATACTTTTGGAAGCAATCAACACAAGGATTGTTATCAAACATGAATAAACATATTCATAATTAACTTATTCTAAGTTACCAAATAAATTGATGGTGTTAATAAATTGAGGGGATTGGAGATTGTATTGAAATTAATATTTGGGGAATGATATAAAGCATATATTTAGGTTGATTTTTTATAGGAAGAAAATTCACTATGTAAATATAAGGGAGAGATTCTATTCGCCCCACGATATAATATATATACTATCCTGTTTAAAAATATTTTGGGCGAGTATAGATTTTCAGATCTTCTTATTCTCAAATTTTGAGTTTGGTAATTTATTAAGTCCAGAATAATAGGCATATAAGAGGATGGTGCAGTAATTAGAAGGAGTTAACAATAAATAATTGACCGAGGTTGCAGGGGGATAATAATTATTTTTAGCTCAATGGGTGGCAAGTTGACATGAAGGTATGGCTGCGAGATTTCAGGCTGGAGCTAACCAAGTCCACCATATAAACTCACACATAAAAAACTCATCATTGCAGAGTACAGTTCTATTGCTGTAGATAGGAAAAAAATTATATATATAGTAATAGCTGAAAATATATACAAGCATGAAATGATAGTAGAACACATATATAATATAAGCAACAACAAAGCCAAGGTAATAGCACATCTCTATATAATATTAATAAGCGTGAACAAAATATATATATACATAGCATAGCTCACAACGTAAAATATGTGAAAACATAGAGTCCAAATCCAAAGTAGTAGTAGAAAATAAAATAAAATATGTCATGCAAGGTGTGATGCCATAAGTCGTTGGGCAGAAAACCGCTGAGCAAGGGGCATGTGAAGGTAGAGAAACATACTATCAGATTTCCAGTCCCCCAATAAGGATATGACATCCAGGGGAACACCTGCCTCTAAAGCAAAGGCACCCCCACGGCGAAACGAGTGGGTACCACATTGGGAGGTAGAACACCCTAACTCTGTCAACACTTTTTTCATAAAGGACATGAAAGTCCGATATGTCAATACAGTGTTGGGTAGCATCGAGGATTTGCGCCAAGAAAAGGCTTGAGCATCAGGCAGAACACCTGAAGTGAGAGAAAAAGCATGCAAAATAGCCCGAACTGGTCAAAGAGGAGAAGAAGGAATAGCCACCAGTGGAACAATAATTGTGCGCTGTCCCAGTTGGATGGTCTTACTCCATCTAACTAGAACGAGAATATGGTCGTCATGAAAAGTAAAATCAGACCGAACTAGTTGTTTGAGCGGATTAAATAGCGTAGGAGATGCTGGCAATAAATGTGACTTACGGAACAGACCAAAAAATGAAACTAAACAAACAGCCCAAAATTAAGCATGAAAGCTACAAGTTAGGTTAAGACGAGAACGAATACCAAAAAGAAGTGCAGTGGTAATAGGAAGACGTGGCTTGGCAGGAACACCAAGCATACGCTTCATACCTTTTAAAACTGTCGATAGTGTCCAATTGTTGGTTAGAGGATTAGCATACCCCATCTCAAGATGTGGAAGGCCAACAAAATTTAGATACATACAAACTGATTGTGGTAGTAAAAACCTAGCCAAATGAGCAATATATAGGCATAAAAAATCTGTGGAGGCAGGCACAAGTGGCGAAGACATCTGGCTACAAAAACATTCATAGGCCTTGCGATGTGTGCGATAGCACTTTTTTGTATTCTCAGCATAGGTGGCTTGCCGAAAAAGGACAACGTCGTGCACCAACTCCGAAACGCAGGGGGGGGGGCAACTCTAGAGGAAGGAGAATACAAAAATTAGCTACCACAGATGGTATACTTGCCAATGAGAAAATAATAAGAATAGGCAGACATATGATTGACGGCAACCAAATCACAGACTGAAGTCAGTGAGTTGAGCTGCAAAAAGTGCAAAAATGATAATAAGTGTTGTCTTGAATGAAGACGTGATATGTCGTCAGCAAGGACATTCTTAGCACCAGCTACATGGAAAGCCTTCAAACGAAAATTGAAGGTAGCCGATAACCAAAACAACTGATGTAAATAGTCCATTATAACAGGGTGATGAGTAGTTCCTTTATTAAGCATAGCAACAGCAGCAGTATTATCGCAGAAGACATGAATAGTTTTGTTCTTCCAAGTGGGAGCCCAGCGAATAGCAGAAAGAACTACACACAGGGCTTCCTTAAAATTAATATGCAAAGAGGCAAGAGGGGAATGGTCTACCCATAGATGAGAATAGAACCAATCACCCTCAAAAAAGGCACCAACAGCGTCAGAGCAAGCATCAGTTTGCAGACTGGTAATAGGTCTTTGGTCATAGAAATCGCATTGTCCATTAAACACACCCAAGAACTGATCCCACCAAGCTATATCCCTGTGAAATTCGAGCGTCAAGCGACACTTCGAGGCAGGGGAAGACAAGGTGTTCATCAGATCCAGGACACGTCTCAAGAACGTTCTACCACCATACACGATTTTACAAGCCCAATTTAGGCGACCAGCAAGGCGTTGCAACTCTTTCTCTGCTTGGTTAAAAAATGTGACACTACTTCCCTCAATGCATCCAGTTTAGCAGGTGGAAGAGAAAGGGTAAGTGACACAGTGTCAAGCAGAATTCCAAGAAAAGTAAGTTGCTGGCATGGAGGAACCAACTTAGCAGGGCTAAGCTGAAACCCTAGTGCAACAAGTAATTTACAGAGTGTGTTATAGGCCCCATAACATTCAGTCTGTGTTCGGCCAATAACAAGGAAATCATCTAGGTAGACAATAACTAGAGGAAAACCTCGTCTTAGCATCATACGACGAACAGATTGTGTAAGGCGATGAAATATTCCAGGAGCACTTCGACCTCCAAAAGGAAGTCGCGTATCGACAAGATATGAGTATCGAGTGCTTCCAGAAAACCGCCATTTTAGACCAAGCGCAGCATAGTTTGATGGATGAACAGGCACTGACCGATATGCACGGCGTAGATCAACCTTGGCCATAAAATATCCCTGTTTGATCATAGCACAGGCATCATCGATAGTTTGAAATTTTTGTTTTTCAATATCAATGTACGTATTGACACCCTTTCCAACTGGCATGGAACAGTCATGTATAATGCGTAACTCATCAGAGTCAGGTTTGGGGACAGCCCCAAGAGCACTGACAATGGTAGGTTTACATTGAGTAAGAATATAGTTACCAGTTTTAAGTTCATCCAGCAGAGTAGCTTCTACTTTCATATGAGCTGTAGGACTGGTAACAGAAAAGTAGTTATTCTTTTCGGCAGGCAATAAATCAGAGTCCTTAGGAAGAAGCTGAAAACCACAGTGAATTCTATCAAGGAGGAAGTCACGATCTGGGTCATCAGCCAGTTCATTGGTCCATAAGTCAACATTGGTCCATAAGTCAACATTAAGAGGAGTGCGAAATTCTGAGGGTAGTCAATTGTCAGAATTGTGGTTTTGTCCAGAATGAGGTTTGCCACAAGCCTGATTACCAATTTTGCGGTTGCAGACGTGGGTGAATTTACATTCTGTTTTCTGGCAACCCTTTTGGCGGTTAAAATTACGACATATTTCCACACCTGAAGAAGTATGTGTAGGAAACCCCGAAGACGATCTTGAGGCAAGTGAACCTGAATTTCCCTTACTTAAGGTACTGGAAGGGTTAGAGACAGGAGGGGAGGCCCAACGTGGTTATTGTCAAAGCTCCATGGATAGCCATAAGTGTGCTGAAGAATTCGATATTCATCGTCATACTTCAGCACAGACTCCCAGGTATACTTTCTAGCCAACTCTAAGATCTTAATGGAATAAGACAAATAGTCACGTAAATCGGACGAGGTTGGCAATCTGGCAGAAGACAATAATTCATAAAAAATTCTCAAATTAGCTATGTTATATTGTTTCATGGAAAGAGATTCCAGTCTTGGCTTCTCATTACCAATGGCCAACATTAGCGTAGTTTGCGAACCAGGATCAGTAGAAATAACTTTCTCCTGCTCCACAGGACGAAGACGAGACACAAAATCAACAATACGAAGGGGCTTACCATTTCCAGTGTTGGAAGAAAGTGCAGGGCGCAGAAACAATTCTGAACTACGGTCTTCTTGCTTGCGAAAAACATCCGATGGGGAGCGTGTTTGTTGTTGTGATGAGACAGTGCGATTGGTCAACAAATTGGCGGACTGTTGCGGAGCAAGCAAGGAAGCAAAACAAGATGGCGGTTGTACGTCAAGAGGTGAAGGGCGGAGATTGTCTTGAACACGATTGGTTGGATTTATAGATAGCTCTTCCTGTTCTAAGACAGCCAGCTGTTTTGATTTGTTTGATGTGGCCAGGTGAGACTGCAGAGGCGAAGATCTTTGGATTGAAGACATTGGATTATTACCGATAGTTGAGGAAAGTGTCGAAGCAGCTGATGTGACAGTGTTGGTAGCGCTAGAACGACGACCTGGACAGTAACGACTGGGAATACCAAAGTCGTGTAGAGCCAGACGTTTCTTGCAGCCAGGACATTTTGGGATACGTTTCTTTTTGAGTGTGGACGATTCCTCAAGAGCGACAGACATTGCAGCAGATTGGAAGGTTTGTGAAGTTGAATCTTCATCTTCTGAGCCCTCTGGCGTTTGAGTTGGTGAGATAAAATATAACATCATCCATATAGGTGATAAATTCATGTTTAATTAGCCAAAGATTGGTTTGATTGCAAAATGATTGATTAGATATAAGTGGATTAATAAGCAGCAGACATAAGCATAAGAAAAACTGGTAGAAATGAAAAGGAAAACCATGGGGCAACTGCAGCTTAAATACTAGCAAGACTGCTGACCAAAATATATACTGCTGACCAGAAAAGGCACATAGGTAAATGGTAAACTAACTATGAGCAATAACAAACCAGAGTACTGTAGGAAGAAGATCTATATATGTGTGCATTTAAACACTCATAAATATATATTTATGAGTCACATCAATGCAAGGTCTAACATAAGGCCCCCAACAGTTTGGTACCATGTAATGTTTTTTCAAATTAGATAGGAGTTAGTATTAAATAAGTTCTACAGCAATTGTTTTGAGAAACTGTGGAGATTAAAAAAGGTGCAAGCTGTAAGTAACAAGTTCACAGGGAATTAGGGCACAATTTTTAAAAGAGCTAAAAGGTGTATCTAGGTGAATTTTATTAATTTTTCGTTCCCAACTGATCTCATTAGAAATTTATTTTCAGCTCATTTGTACAGTTTTTGCCAACCTGTACCAAGCTGTGTGATAGCACGACTGTGCTAGGTAGCTCCACACCTCATCCAGACTGATAAAAACTTTTAATTCATACGCAACACTATATTGACCTGACTGATTTGAGACAACGATACACCACTGATTCCACGCAATAAAACCTTATTAACATGTTTCCTGCTTTTCTTTTCTGTTTGAATATTTAACTTATCACTTGAATTCGAGAAGAATTTGCTGCGACTCCCACTCACTTAATATAGTGATCTTGTGGAAAAAACTAGATTTTCGCCAATGCGTTTAACGATGCTAGTCTTGGTGAGACCTCTCTACATTCTTTCTCCGTGTGATTACAATCTGAATCAGAAAATCCCATTGGTCAATGAATCAACATTTGAATACAACCAGTACTCTTTATGACTGCGCTGTAGTACATTCTTTACAAGTGTAATCTTTGCGTCCTGTTTTGTCAACACTTATGTCAACTGATGTTTCATACACGTGCCACTCTCATTTTCCTGATTAATACTCTGTTTGAGAAAAGATTGGCTTTATTGAGCATATTTATTATACTAACATACTATTTCTTGCTTGGCATATCCTCAATCGCTTTCAAAGACATTTTTGAATGTGCAACGTAAGATGGGTAACATAAGATTCTTTTGATAGATTTGTACTCGAACTTTATTCCCAATATTCTTCTTCCTACTAGAGTCACGGATAACTTTACGACTTTGTGACAATATATTTTCGTCTATCTCATGTAATGAAAGCTTCTCTGCGAATCTTCTTTACTCTATATCTGACCATCTACTTCAATTCTCTCCAGTCAAACTAGACCTGAAATTTTCGGGAAAGATTGGAAAAGCATTGATAGAGAAAATTTTATTCTTGATTTTCTTGAGATAAACTGGGAAGCCGAGCTTTACCATCTCACAAATGTGGACCAAGCCTTTGAGATATTTGATTCCAAGATCCAGAATTTGCTTAATCTTCATGTACCGAGTGTTAGAGTCACTAAACGCCAACTTAAAACCCGCCTTAAACCTTGGATATCTAAAGGCATTGTGAAATCTATATCCAAGCGTAACTTCTTTTTCAGGAAGTTTTCCAATGCCAAAAAGCCGGTCCTAAAGGCTCAATACCATCAATCTTTTAAAGCGTATAGGAATTCAATTGTTAACCTGATTCGTAGAAGTAAATCAATCTACTACTCAATACTTCTCCACTTACTGTAACAACATGCAGAAAATCTGGAAAGGCATCAAAGAAATCATTGGCTCCAAGTCTGGGAATTCCAGATCTGTTCCATCGGTGCGAATTAATGGCTCTCTGACATCTGACCCAACACTTGTAGCAAATGGTTTCAATGATTTTTTTACGTCTATTGCAGATTCAGTTCGCTCAAAAAGTGGTCCAAGTCGCTCTCACTACTCACGCTACCTCAAGCAATCCAATCCTAATTCTATCTTTCTTGATCCTGTCAATCATTTTGAAGTTCTTAAAGTCATTAATTCTCTTTCTCGCAATAAATCTTCAGGTCCACATAGTATTCCTTTCCAAATTCTTGAACTCATCAAGCATGACATATCCAGACCTTTATCTTTTCCCTTCAATCTCACATTTTTAACAGGATCATTTCTTTCATTGCTAAAATCTTCCAGGGTTACACCTGTTTTCAAAAATAAAGGGTCTCCCCTGGACGTCTCACATTACAGACCTATCTCACTTCTTTCCAACATCGAGAAAATCCTTGAAAAGCTTATGTACACCCGTGTTATGAATTTTCTCAACACTCATGATATTCTTTTTGATCGACAGTTCGGCTTTCGTAAAGCTCATTCAACTTCTAATGCCCCTTTTAACATCACAGAACGCATTCGGCAAGCTCTTGACGATGGCAACCTTGCCTGTGGAGTTTTTGTCGACCTCAAAAAAGCATTCGATACTGTTGACCACACTATCCTGATTTCAAAATTACATCACTATGGAATCAGAGGAGTTGCATTAAATTGGTTTAGATCTTATTTATCTGGGAGAACACAATTTGTTACTTATGTTAAGTCTCTTGTGAAAGCTATCAAACACGGTGTACCCCAAGGTTCGGTCCTAGGTACTCTTCTCTTTTTAATTTACATTAATGATCTTCATTCCATTATTAAATTTAGTGAAACTTTTCAATTTGCTGATGATACACATCTGCTTCATTTTAATTCTTCTCTGAAATTTTTATGTAATAAAGTTAACTTTGATCTTAGATGTCTACAAACTTGGCTTAAAGCCAATAAAATTTCTCTAAATGCGAGTAAAACCGAGTTCTTAATCTTTCAACATCAGCGGAAAATCCTTGAATGCTCACCTTTTCTAAAAATTGCTCGTTCTAAAATCTTTCCAAGCTCTTCCGTTAGTTATTTGGGTGTGTATCTTGATTCTCACTTAACCTGGAAACCTCATGTTTCCTTTTTAACTCCTAAGTTAGCTCGTGCTAATGGTATTTTATCTAAACTGAGGCACTATGTTCCTCAAAAAATACTTGTTGGTATCATCACTCTCTTTTTCAAATACGGATGTCAACTCTGGGGCCTATCTGATAACACCACAACACATCCAGTCTTCATCTTGCAAAAGAGGGCCATGCGCCATATTACTTTCAGTGAATTTCAATCTCCTTCATCACCACTCTTTCTGAATCTTAAAGTGCTTAAAGTCTTTGACCTTGTGAAAACCTTAAACATTCTTATTATCCACAAATTTCTTAATTCTAAACTCCCTTCAAATCTCTTAAGCTTCTTCAAATTTATTAAATTAAGGCATTCTCATTAGATGTTCGACTTTGGAATTTTTGTCAATTCCAACCTGTAATACCATTACATACGGAATTAAATCCCTATCTAAAACTGCAATTTCCCAGTGGAATCTACTTCAACGTTCCTATTCTTATAAAGACCTGAGCTCATTATCTTATGTCACTTTAAAATCTCTTGTCACCAAACACTGCCTAGGGGAATATTGAACCCGCGGTTTCAACTAAATAATTGAGTTCTATTTTTTTTATCAATTAATGTACTTAGGTGGCCATTCTCTTATATTAGTCAACGACTATAGGATGGTCTCCCGCCTTATCTTTTTTTCCTTTTAAATTAATAGCTGCTTGTTTCTTTTTTCTTGTTAACTGGCAAATAAATTTTTACTTACTTACTTACTTACTTACTTGTAACGACATTCATTGTCTGTTCAGTGTCTGTAACGAGGATGCACTGTACAACCCTTTTCATTTTTTAGATTTAGGATATACCATTATCAATAACTTTAATATAAAGGAAAGTTTCAATGTGAGCACTTCCATTTAGTAGCTACCTAAATGTAGAATTAGGAGTGCAATATCAGTTAATTTCTTGATGGTCAAAATATCGACTTGCAAAATGCTTGCTACAGTGTTGTTTTGACTGTCTTCAACAAAAACGTTCAATGTTTGTATGTTCACACCAACATATTTAAAGTTACTGTCATATTCAGATCTAATATGGAAACTTTCTCTGTTGGGCTCAATGACGTTTATTTGAAAGTCGTGATCCTCCCTATAGAAAATAGTAATTATGTATTATAACGAGACCTTGACAGCAGTCATTCCTATTCTAATAGCATAAGATTTCCTCCAAACTAATTAACTCTGTCACACGCAGACACTAAGACCTTAACATCAGCCAGGCGATATACATTTTTATTAAATTACAAAAGTGCAGCCACATCTCCTTCATAATAACATCTGTGTCAATCTGGTTGCATTAAGTGGTTTAACATCTATGGTGTAAGATTCTCTTCTTCGGAACCTGTTACAACCTATAAACTACAACCCTTTTAATCAGCTGCCCGGAGTTAGCTTGGAGATGATTCTTTTTATCAACTTTGGTATTCCTTGCTCTGTTGACGAGTAGCTAGTATTTCTATCAACTGTGATTTTCTTCTTTGATTTTTTCTTTGTTAATGTCTCGTGTTATTTTGATCTGACGTCTGGTATTATTTCATTTGCTGTTTGTGGATCAAGTTAGTTGTATTCCAAGTTTGTATTACTTCCTTATTGTTACTATAAGGATCATCAGCACCAACATATTCACCGAATAAATCAGCGTATTAGTTTGCACTTTAGTGTTACTTCTAGTGTGTCGTGAAGGTTATATAAATGTTACACTTCTCTGCAAGCGACACGTGGACTTAAATATAGCTCCAATCATGCTTAACGATTACTTATTTATTCTTCTTTGCAATTACCAGTCCTATCTCATGCTATTTTCATTGTCCTTTCTGTTATATAGAACTTTACTTCAAGTGATGTATCACTGTAACACGGAAAATTTTGCTCCAATGCGCTTCCAAACGACACTACTGCTATAAAAGCTATTTGTCATACATGCAATGCAACAAGGTTTATATCCCACACTTTTACTTGGAACAATAAAGTGACTGCTAGATGGTTGCTGTGAAACTATTATTATATCATTATTATTACCCAGGATAGCCTCTTCAGTTCCCAATGGTACTGTTATCAATGAGGGTCCTGCAAAGGGGGCTCCAGTGCATTTTAAGCTCCAATTTGAGCTACCTAAGATATCAATCTTATTCTAATGCTGGGCGTTAAGCAGCAAGGATCGATTCACACTTTTATAACCTCTGGCAAGACTCGGCTGAGGTTTGAACCCAAGCCCTTCAGCACTGGAGGTGAACACTCTACCACAAGGCCATCGGCCAACCCATTGTTCTTTAATAATAAATTCTGAATACCCCTAAATAGCGCTCGATTGAGTTTCTTTCATTTTGTATTTTCAATTATTTTATTTAACATTTTCCTAATCCCATCATTGTGATTCTAAAATAGCCTATAACTGACACACTCTTGACTTATGTCAGCTAGAACAGCACTGAGATGACAAAATTGACGATGAAGTTCAATAGTCTTTTTTTCTTCTTAATTTTGCATATAGGTGGCAAAGCCAGTTTTCGTGCGACCACAGTCTGGTTCCATTTTCGTTTTAGCCACAGGTAAAGGAGTGTCATATTCCAACATCTTTAGAGTCATAGTGCTCACAGCCGTAGGTACAATTTGAAGTGTTAAATATTGCATTTTGATGGATTTCTAGATTAATATCCTTATGTATATGTGATTTGATGCAGCTTCAGCTCCTTGTCTAAACCCGAGCTGCTGCAGTGTAATATTGCGTGTCAACTATATACTAACTCTCCAATAAAAAAGTACTATACGATGTACTTGGATCTCTCTATGAGATAATCATATTTATCTCTACGATCACAAGACTTAAAATCACAGAAGGTTACTAAAACTAAATATGTGTATTAATACTGCTCCTTTACCTTTACCCTTTAACTTTAACTTTGAATTCCATAACAATAAGCTGACCTCTCTGCAATTAATTTTGCCAGTGTGTGCAATATTTGAACTTCTTTTTCAGATCTCTACTACCCTTTCTAGGATTCATATGGGACCAACTTATAGATAATCTTATTAAGGGTTATCTTCTCTGTGTATCACTTAATGAAACAACTCATGGTGATTTAACACAACAATGGGGTCACAATAAATCCCACAACCAAGTGGCTCTTGTTCGTAATTGCCTAGAAAAGAAGATCGACATATTAAACATGAAGTTAGGCACTGTGGTAAAACTAACGTAGATTTACGAAACAATACATTCCAAATTTTAATTTTCTTACGTCGAACTTTTCAAGTATATTAAACATGTTCCTTGTAAGCCCTTGTTCTCCTTCCTAATCCCCATTACCACATTAAACTGTTTGGAAATAAATTACGAAGCAGCAATCATTCCTTGAATTATTCTACTACTTTAAGGGAAGAACGTGTTTGCGGAAGAAATTTTGCGGTTAAGCTTTACCGCAAATGATTGTATTTTGCGAAAAAAGAACTTGCTCGATTTTACGATAATATTTTTATTTCTGATTATACATTTTGTCATACAGCAGCAAAATCCTTAGAGATCATTTCTAATTTGCACTTTACGCGGGAAGAAACTTTGGTTTACGATGATGATTTTTGCAGAAATAAACTTTTGTGAATTTTCCAGAAATCGCAAAAGTTTCTTTTGCGAACACTTTTTTAAAGTACTGTGGTTATTTAAACTAATATGCAATGTGCACAATTAAACACTTAAAACAAAAACATTGGAAATGTTGTAGTAGAACTTAGTTTATCAGTAGTAACATTACGCTGCTTTCTGAACAATAATTAGCTTTTATTTGCCGCTGGATCTGGAACCCGATTCGGTGTGGGGTATAAGGAGTAAAATGGCGGCGATTCACCAGCTTCTTCAAATGACTGGATAGCGGCATGCTTATTTTATTGTTACGGAAATGTTCGAGTGTATTCTTTGGAGGCTTGTGCATTACTACTGACTTTTTTGCTTTTCCAGGGACCAGCACTTTATGCATACAACGACGCCCGCTTCACTCAATCAGATTGGGATGGTATAAGATCACTGGGACTAAGCAATAAAATAAAAGATCCACTGAAAGTTGGGAGATTTGGACTTGGTTTTAAATCAGTATTTCATTTAACAGGTTTGTGTTAATGTCTCCTTATATTTTTGGCGATTTATTTACAAAAAATATATAGGTTTCTAGTAAAGTGTGTCAAATTTACTGAATAAAAGAGCATAAAGATACTGTATTTCACCATTTATGTCGACCATTGTAACAAAAACTACACTCCACAATGTCCGCTTTACCACCGTCTTTTTTCTTTTCTTTTTTTTTTGAAAGGAAGGGTGGGTGGAGTGGGGGGGGGGGGGGGTAAGACGTTTCCTAATTAAGGGTTTTTTAGAACATGTTTATTAAATTGGTGTCTTTTTATTTTTTTAAATGAATATGACCATTTGTACTGATACAGTGAAGTGATTTATATGGTTTCAGAAATTGGCTAAGCAAGCGATCTATATTTCAATGTATACATTCAGAACACAGGACTCACATTGACGTGAATATTTTTCCTAAATATCTAAAAATAAATAAGTAAGCTTTTAATCATAGGTCAATCAGGGTCAATTTAAAAATCAATAATCCACTGTACGAATCTAAAAATTTAAATGTGGATTTTCAATATGACATCAGTTCTTTTTAAAAAAATTTGCATAAAACTTTGGCATGGTTTTATAACATCGAGTTTTGACAAAACTCGATGTTTGTCATCACCCAGAAAAATAAAAGAATCCCTTTATGTAATGTTTATACACAACACCCGTTTCTAGAAAAAGATCAAGATTTAGCATTACAAATATTTTTATGTTTGCTTTGGTCCTTTTTTTGTAGATTTACCTTCAATCTCAAGTGATACAATTTTTGCATACCTTGATCCAATTGCAAAGACATTCACAGACGAGTTGGAGTTTCTTGACTTTACAACCTGGGATGATAACAGAAAATTTAAAAATTATTCTGATTTTGATCCATTTAAACAGTTGCCAACATATTCTCTTGATGGAAACGGTAAATGTGATGGAACATTATTTAGATTTCCTCTTCGACAAGAGAGATCGAATATATCAAGCGTATGTTATGACAATACTCGATTTATGAAGTTGATCAACACGTTCATGAATGATGGATACATGAACCTCCTCTTCCTCAAGAACGTCCAATCCATCAAGTTTTATAAAATACGTTCTGGTAACAAACAAATGGAGGAATTGTATTCTGTAAATGTATCTCAAAGATGTGTTCAACAGTATGGCCAGCAAAGAAAATCTTTTATTGACAGATTGACAAAACAGGTCCTGCAAGGCAACTTCCAAGAATTAACTTTAAATCATCAAGTGGACATTGAGGAAGATTCAAGAGGAAAGAAGACATCCTATTCCTTCATGTTGAGTGAATATTTTGGATACACCAGGACTGGCGACGATTTTTATGAAATGATCACAGATGAAGAGTTATCCTACATACCGCTAGTTGCTGTTGCAATGCCGTTAGATTCAAGCGATGGTGGTCATATCTTTTGTGGTCTCCCATTACCTTTGCGTGAAAAACGTATGACTGGTCTACCAGTTCATGTTAATGGATTTTTTGCACTTGGGCCTGACCGCAAAGACTTAAAATGGAAAACAATATCTTCAGCAGAAAGTAATGATAAATCTGTCAATTGGAATTTATGTTTGATTAATAAACTTTTGCCCATAGCTTATTTTAATTTAATCAAACATCTGATTGCAGCAAACAATGCTAATATTGTTTACAACTGTTGGCCTAATCACGATGAAGTAAATCATAAATGGAAGTCATTTCTCAGTGAGTTGTATCAAAAATTACGTAATGTTCCATGCATCTACATTACCAGTACGAAGAAATGGGTCCACGTACACAACGTTAGTTTTTTAAAAGAAAAACTCTTTGCGTCTAAAAATCAATATCTAGCTGTGTCAGCTTTTCTTGCAAACGTTGGTACAAATGTTGCACATGTCCCTGATCACATCTTGAAATCTCTTTTAGATGTTATTACTTTTGTAAGCAAAAACATTGTAATCAACCATCTTAAAGAAAAATGCAATTTATTTCACCAGCTGTCAACAGACAAGCAATGCCACATTTTGGCTTTTTCCATTCAAGTAAAAAATGATTTAATGGCACTGAATGGGCTACCAATAATTTGCAAAATGGATGGAACTTACCACTGTGTCTACTACCGACAACAATCTGCAAATATTTACATACCAGCCAGAGACCATCCTAAAGAGATCTTACCTTCGTTAAAGAATGTATTAAATACGTCTTTTTTTACCACTGATGCTACATTCTTTCAGCGATTTCAAAATATTGCAGCTTCAGGTACAGCACCTTATTTTTGTTACCGTCTTCGTATCTATTATGAAATTTTATCTAAACCTATGGCTTAAGAATAAACCTATGTTCATTTTCAAGAAATTGGTGATCGTATCATCGGTTATTCGATTTTTTATCAATGCTCTTAGATGAAATACTATACAAAGTCTGGATTGCTCTTAACTTGTTTTACATATTATAGCCGGCAAAATCCATTAGTGCTCATGTGGTTTGTTGGTACTGAAATTTTACAGAAAAAATAACACCCAGGAATTCTCATGGAAATCCTATATTTCATGGAGAGTTAGAAAGGAAAAAAAAAAAATTAGAACATTTGCGTTGATGATAAAAAATGCAATTAAATTACTTACATATAGAACGTTAAGTTATTAGATGTATGACAAAAACGTTTTTAGTTCGGTTAATAACATATTTATTTAGTTGCGTTATTTCATAATTCTATGTTTGATTCAAAAAATGTAAATGGGTCAAAGGAGAATTTATTGTCGTTATCTAATCTCCAAATTCCTTAACTTAAAGGAAACTGAAGCTTTTATTTTTATTTATTTTGTAAACACGCACCGCAATTACATGGCATTAGAATCCAGTAATCTTAACTACATTCAATTATTTTTTAGGGGAATTCAACTTGATCTTAATGAATGATGTTACTACAAGTATTCGTGCTGTTAAAGATAACCTACCTAAAGAATGGTTGAGCAAGAACGACAAAGTATGCTGGCCTGATAGATCTGGTTATCCCAGTAAAGACTGGCTGACGAGCTTATTGGCGTACAGACAAAGAAATAATATTTCTTTGGAGTTATTGAATGGGGTGCCTTTAATACCAGTAGCTGAAGGTAATCAAAGGTACTTGTGTAAATTGAGTAATGTACCTTTAGTTATGAGTAGTAACCGTATAGGCGGATTTTTTTCTTATATCACGGGCCAAACAGTGGACCCATCCACTAAACTGTTTCTGCAAAGCTGCGGAATTCTGTTTGTTGCTGAAAATTTTATTGATAGTAGCATCATTCGTGACCTGTGCAATGCGGGGAAGATTTTACTGCCAGACGCCAATGGAGTTATTACAAGTATTGAGAATTTGTACAACTCAGGTTATGGACAAAAAGTCATCAATTCTGTTGAAATATCATCAGAGGACCAGAAAACAAGATTGATGGAGGCCATCGGTGATTGCGAAAGAAGCCTACCGCATGTAATATACCAGCTAAAGTTATTGAAACCGTATAGAAGTTCCTCTTATGTTCCAATTAGTAATTGTGTTTTAGTGGATAGCAGTTGTGTGCCAAGTGTTTGGAGTGCTGCGTTTAGAAATCTGATTGTACAGCAAAGTTTATCACACCAGCTATATCAAAAGTTAAAGAATTCCCTTACCACCTGGAATTTTGAACACATTGTCAACTGTGTGTTGCAAAATATAAATAGCATTAATGTTGCTCAACGGGATGAGCTTTTCAACTTTTGTGTGCAACAAATATCCTCGCGTGAAGTGTCCTCTTCATTTGTAAATAACCTTAAACAACATTTGTACGTTTTGAGTGATGGTGCAAGGATTAAACCATGCGAACTCTTTGAAAGAACTCAACAGTTTCAAGACCTGTTTTGGGGGGAGAAGAACAAGTTTCCAGATGCTAAGTATAACAACAATGCTTTAAAAAGTCTAGGTTTAAAGACACGTCTCGATCAGGTGTCATCACAGGATATCGTAAATAGTATTTGCAGTATTCAAAATTTGGCAAGTTACAGTCAAGATGACGTAGTAAAAAAAGTATTGCAAATACTTATAATCAGCAGAAGCAACGGAATCGATATATCTTCTTGCAATGCAGTAAGTTGGATTCCTGTAGAAACAGAAAGACCTAGGGGTTATCCAGTAGGATTGAGCTGGCTAGGATCAAATGCAGCTGGATCAAAGTTGTGTGTAAAACCACCTAATAGTGTTGTAAGACAAGAATTTTTCTACCTAACTGGCTCTCAATTATACGTTGCACAACCATCAATATCAACTTCTTTAGAAAACGCCACGGTAATACCGCAAGTTTTAACCATCATCAATCATTTAGAAGTCCTGGTTAATAGCTACAATTCTGATGAAAAAGGGCTTTACAAAAAACTTGCTTATCTTATTTATCGGTATTTAGCGCAATGCGATTATCGAGAAGTGGTAAATCATTTGGTGCGTAACAGAATAAAGATATGGCAAGGTAAACGATTTGTAAATAGGACAGATATCTTGTTTAACAGAACAAGAGTTGATGTAAGCCCATATTATCACTATCTGCCAGATGATTTTCCTGCTTCATTTAAAAAAATTCTTGTCACTTGCGAAAATTCTAGTATGAATGAAGAAAGCATTTACATTGATGTTTTAACTAGAATGAAGGAGAAGCATGAAAACGAAAACAAGGATGCTTCCAAGGATTTAGATCTTGCTGTTAGACTTGTGTATGATCTGGCAGACCAATTGGATTCACTCAGTGATGAACAGAAAAAGAAAATAAATGTTCCAGTCAATTCTAAAGTATTGAAGCTAAGTCCCTTGGAAGAATGCTTTTACCACGATTTTGATGGCAGCATCTCTTTTAACTCTATGCTGTCGTATAACGTCTTACATCGCAACATTGAAGAGTCTGTAGCTGATAAACTCGGCATACCTGATTTAACGAGTAAGGTTTTGTCTGCTGAAGATAGTTCCATGTTTGAATCATGGGGTCAACATGAAGATCTAACACTGAGACTGAACAAGTTGTTGAAGGATTACGAAGATGGCATGGCTATACCTAAAGAACTTATTCAAAACGCTGACGATGCTGGCGCAAGTGAAGTTTGTTTTTTGTATGATCAAAGAGAAAATGGAGACTTAAGAAGTAAATTATTTGACAGGAACATGAAAGTATGGCAGGGTCCCGCATTATGGGTTTATAACAACGCTGTTTTTAAGGAAGCAGATTTTAAAAACATAACCAAATTAAATGCTGGTACAAAAGAATATGATAACACCAAAATTGGTAAATTTGGATTGGGATTCAATGCTGTATATCATCTTACAGATGTACCTAGTTTTCTCAGTGGAGATTCGATGGTTGTGTTTGACCCTCATACTAACTATCTTGGTAAGGCAATTAAGAACAGAGACCCTGGATTAAGAGTTTGCCTTTCCTCGACTAAGAAAGATTTTGCCCATTTTCAAGATCAATTTAAAGTATTTCATGGCATTTTTGGAGCACATTGTGATTTCGAAAATAATGATGTTGAAAACTACAATGCCACCTTATTTCGATTACCGTTGCGAAAACATGAACAAGCACAAACAAGTAAAATAAAAAATATGGAATATACCAACGGAGAGATGAATTTGTTGTTTGACAAGTTTAAAGAATATTTAGATCACTTACTCCTTTTCACAGAGAATGTTAGATCTGTAAAAGTTTATCAATTGGATAAAGCAGTCGCTAATCCAAGTGAAATGAAATTGCTTTTTCAGGTGCAAAGACAAGATACTGCAACAAATTCAAAAAGTGTAATGAAACATGCTGATTCCATTTTGAAGCAAATGAATCCTGCATTCTCCTATGACATTCCACATTACGGTTTGACCGATGCCATGGTAATCACAGTAACGAAAGGGAATAAGATTGTAAAAAGAAAATGGATATCCAGTTCCTGTATTGGTGGAATTAAGTCCTTCGGTCATGCTAGCAATAATAAAGGATTTAATCCCTGTGGAGGAGTAGCATGTGAGTATGATGTGAAAGATAATAAAACTGCTAAGGTTGTAACTGATTTGGAACAAAGATTCATTTACTGTTTCTTACCGCTGCCAGAGAAAAGTCAGCTACCAGTTCATATAAATGGAGCCTTTGAGGTATCTAACGATCGTAAGCAATTATCACAAAGTACAAATGACCAAAAACGACATGGCGCTGCTACTGATTGGAATGACCTACTTGGGTATGATATTGGACAAGCTTACTTTAATTTATTATTAAAGATCAAATGTATGTTTCCCAACATTGAACTAAAAGAATGGTTAAAGCTGTTTCCTACTGTTTCAACGTTATCTAGATGCAGAAGTGCAGTTCTCGAGACGCTGAAATCCGTAATTTACCAAATATTTGAGACGAAAGAGGCTATATTTCCGGTGACGAAGGGTTGGACAAAATGGGAAGACATAAAACTTCTATCATCAGATTTTGATTCTGCATTGTCTACTGACGCCGTATCTTGTTTGAACTGGTATTACAATTTGACAGGGAGAAACAATGTTTGCGCACAATTGCCATCAACATTTATATCACTATTAAATAAATTAGGTTACGGAAAAGACGTACATGATCATACTGTATCACAAGACGATTTCTTCAGAATGTTTTTCGAGCATATTGATAATCCTAGTTTAGATCAATCACTTAGAAATAAGATAGTCCTTTACTGTCTCGGAAGAAAGCAGGATACAGGTCTCATAAAAGATTTTTTATGCACAAAAAAATGTGTGCCCACCAAGCCGAATGGAAGAATGCGTTTACCATGTGAATTAATTCAGGACAAAAGCAAGGCTGCAGCACTTTATGATGTAGATGAAGAAGTTTTTCCGCAGGATGAATTTAAAAGTCATGGATCATATCTGCAAATTTTGGGTATGGACAGTCCTTCTCTGGCTTGGGAAAAGATAGTTGATAGAGCGAAATCAACAGAGGTTATCAGTGTTACCAAGGGTATAACGCAGGCTGTTGAAAGAAGTAGAAAGTTAATTTCATTTATTTTCGATGGTCTTCGTGAAATGCCACCATCTCCTGAGATACTCGAGGCGATAAAAGGCACTTCATTTGTGCCATTAAAACAGAAAGAAACAACTTCAATATTTTCGACATGGTTGAATGACGACTACGCGTTTGGTGCACCAAATCAATTATTTACATCAAAATACGTCAACCTTGCGTGCTGTTCATCATTAATATGTGATAAAGAATACGATGGCTTGCTACACAATCTAAACACCTGCAATATACCAAGATATGAAGTTGTAAAGGAACAAATAATCCAATTAATATCAGCTTATGAAACAGATAGAAGCAAAGGTGTTGACGCATGCAGAATACTTGATGAAATGTATCGTTACCTTGACACGTTTAATATACCATTTGGTGAGCTGACCTTGTTAAAGGTGATATGTTCTAAAGATCATGAACTTATTTTTCCACGACAAGCATATTTTAAGATTGAGCACGAGATTACAGGTTACTCCTACAAGTTACCAAACAACCTAATACAGTATTTTCCAGATTTAATGAGCAAGCTTGGTGTCATGGATGAATGCAATGAAAGAGAGTACATTGATTTATTGCATAATCTCAAAGCCGAATTCCAGGATCGCAGCTTACCTAATGAATTATTGAAACAAATTTTGCATAAAATTGTACCTTACCTTTGCAATGGGAAATGTGACCAAAGTGCTGAAATATTTCTACCAGATAGAAATGGAGTTTTACAGTCTACCGCAGATATGTGTTTTAATGATGCATATTGGCTTCCTTACGAAAACGATGTCCTCTACTCAGACGAAAACATTCCACCACATTTTTGCAACAAACTAGGTATAAAACCGTCTCGTTCGGACTACTTTCAGCGAAATTCTGTTGGTATTCCATTTGGACAACATGAGGACTTAACCACTCGTATCAAGAATTTGCTAAAAGGTTATTCAGACACTGAGGATGTTTTAAAAGAAATTTTGCAGAATGCAGACGATGCAGGGGCGACAGAAGTAAACCTGACTCTTGACATGAGAAATCATGGTACAGAGAAGATATTTTCAGACAAATGGAAAGACATGCAAGGTCCTGCGTTGCTCGTTTCGAATAACGGCGTGTTCACTCGACAAGACTTGTCTGCGATCCAAGCTTTAGGACAAGGAAGCAAATGTAAAGAACCGTTAAAAACTGGAAAGTATGGCGTTGGATTCAATGCTGTTTACGGCATCACGGATTGTCCATCATTCTTGACGACTATAGAAGACGACAACAGTGACGTTTTAGTTATATTTGATCCTAACTTGAGGTATGCTGAAGGAGCAAGAAAAGAAGAACCTGGAATAATGTTTAAAAATGGTAGACAAGAACTTGAAGAAAAGTACACTGATGTAAAAGCAGCATACTTAATAGATGAATACGATTCCAAGGGGAAAACCTTATTTAGATTTCCACTTAGAAATAAGGTAATGGCAGAAAACTCAGAAATTTCAGTGAAAGTAACCAACGAAAAAGAAGTTGAAGAAATGTTGTCTAAGCTGAAAACGCATGCACCAGCCATGTTGATTTTCCTCAGAAATATAAAATCATTATCTTTCAAGTATATAACAAACCAAGGAGTGGTCACAGAAGAAAACTTTAATGCAAGGGTATATGGAGTTATTGAAAAGAAACGTAAAGATTTCATTAGTTGTCAAAAAACATTGGCTAGCAAACTGGGAAATGTAACATCCGTGATGAAATTCACAAAATCATTGCCATATAATGTTTGTGTACAACACAAGTCGAAAGATGGAACTTTTGTTTATCACTTCGATGTTATTGAACAATGTGGATTTGACAACATGAGAAAGCTTGATACGTCTATTATCAAGATAATTGAAACCAACGAATTATGTTTGATTCCAAAAGGAGCCATTGCATCTATTTCAAGTGATACAGAATGTGAAAGGTGTGAAAATGTTAAAGAAAAGCGGACTAACACAATCAGAACGAAGATACATAACGTGTTTTGTAGTCTTCCAATCCCGATAAGTTCCGGTTTAAATGTACTCATTAACGGTCATTTTATTTTGGATTATGAAACCAGAAGAAGTCTTTGGAGCAATGAAAGTCCAACAGTGGAACGACTATGGAATAATGCTATACTAATGCATTGTATTCTACCCTGTTACATAACGTACCTGCAAACAAAAGCTGATGAGTTATCTGGATCTTTTGAAGACATGGATGATATTAAGACTATCAACCATAAAATTAAGAGATTTTATTATCTTTTTCCTCATTCCGTTGATGATGAAAACAGAACTGACTATTGGAACCTTTTCAACATGGAATTTTACAAACATATTTACGAACATAATGTGCCATTCTTGGTTGTGTTTAAGGTTGCAGATAAAGACTTAATGTTTTGCAAGCCACAAGACGAGTTTTTATTCCACGTTGTGCCCGATCCACCACCAGGTAATGCCTATCAATATGACCCATTTTGCAGACCACCGTTGCTTCAGATTTTACAACAAGTTCATGTACGGGCGGACATTCTTCCAAAAGTAATAGTAAGTAATTTTAAGAAATGCAATGTATCATTAACAAAAGTAAGTCCAGATGTTATTAGAAGTAGGTTGATCGCGCTAGAGAAAGACATACTTCTAAATTGTGACACAAATTGGAATGTAAAGCAAACAACTTTTACGAATGCTGAAAATGTTTTAAGTGTCTTAAAATACTGCTTATCTGATTATGAAAGAGAACATGACGAAAATCAAAAGGAAGAAGGAAGTGAGAATACTCAGGTTGAAGCAAATGTTCTGGAAGGCTTGCCTCTTTGTCTTTTAGAAAATGGAGATCTTGTTTCATTTTCTTCACAGAGTCCAAAGTATTTTACTAGCCATAATATGATCTTTGAAAAAGAAGGACATCGATTCGTTCATGGGAAGGTATATCGAGCAGTGCGTGACACAAAGTTAAGTTGGAGGAGAATGGCTTGTTTTACGGAATTTACAATTGAAGAATTCGTTTTGTTATTGAATAGATTCTTACATAAGGAGACCTATTGCAACTCTCAAATTCTGATTGAGCTTTCAAAGCCTGTTTCAGAATTTTGGCTTTCTCTAGTGTGGCGATATTTTGTATCTCTTACTTCACAACAAGCAGATATTGACTTTGTATTAAAGGACGTCGAAGCTTGGCCATTGCTGCTTGCTGAAAGAGATAGAAAGAGCTATCTTATTCCAATAAACAAACGAAAAGGTGTTTTGTTTTTGGCCAAATATTCAGGAGATAACGCCAAGCACGCAATCCCTGCTCTTAAAGTAAGTATCTTTCAGCCTGTCCGAACGAACCTAGATACACCAAAAAATCGTTCACCAATTTACCCTGAACTTGTCGCCGAGAATATTTTTGGGTCAGTCAATAAAGTCACAGATGTAATAGATGCATTAACATTAACTTACGATTCAGGAGGGTCCCTTGCTTTACAAAGTAAGACTATTCTACGCTATTTACAATCAATGCACGAATCAATTGATTGTCATTATACATTAACGTTAAAAAAATTACCTTTGTTTGAGCGTTGGAATGGTGAGATGGTTTTAGCTGTAGGTGCTATGCATGTACTGCCTGATAATGTGCCCTTAATTGGTCTCAAGCTATTGGAAGAGCAAAGTAGCTGCGTCTTTTTAAAGCCTGGAACATTGATTGAGAAATTGTATGAACATCTTAGTTTAAACACCTGTGATTTTGTTTCATTCTACCAACAATATTTTTTCCCGGTAATGTATCTGTTAGAAGATGATGTCATCTCTGATCACATGACTGCTGTTAGAGAATATTTTAAAGGAGTTTTAGGATTAGAACAAGAATCTCGGAAGGAAGAATTTAAAACCACATTATCGTTATTAAAGTTTATTCCAAATAGTGAAGGAGAAAAGAAGTCTTCAACTGAATTATACGATCCTAAAAACGAATTGTTTAATTTGCTAATCAGTGAAAAGGACTTCCCTTGCGCTTCGTACAAGGCACCTGAGTGGCTCTCATTCTTGCGAGAAATTGGATTAATTTCTTCTATATCTCAAGCTCTCTTTATAAGATTTGCTAAAGAAGTTAAAGGGGAAAATGAAGAAGAATCACTTGTTATATCAAAGTTACTTTGTAAAGAGCTATTTGGTAATCATGACTTAAGAGGTGTTGAATTTCTCAACAAAATCAAATCTCTTTCATTTATAATACCAAGTAATGTAAACAAAAAATGGGAGAAAATTCGACCAAGTCGAAATTCTACTCTAAAGCTTATATGTTTTGAAGATTCCGTGTGTCATTCTGATGCTAATTTGGTATGGACCACAAAGACCATTTTGCCTAGTTATGCTAGGCCGTCATTTCAAGGTGATGAAATAAAAATTGATTATGCAAATATTCTTGGTGTTAAAAAACCTCAATCAGATTGCTGTCAAGATATTCTAAATCACATTCGTAATATCACTGAAATAGAAATGGAAAAGAAAACCAGCAGTTGTAAAATACTTGATCCAGACACATCAGACTCGTGGGGTAAAGTATTAACTTCGTTTTACGAATATTTGGACGCTGGAAATTGTATCGATGAAAAATGTGTCACTTTCTTGAAGTCACTCAGTTTTATCCTTGTTGATGAAGATCGCAGAATTGATAAGATCGACAGAGTGGTGTTGTCAAATGAACATATCATAACTCCATACATCAACATAATAGATGTGAAACACGGTAAATATTTTAAAACTTTCAGATCACTCGGTTGTTCAGACCAGCCAAACGCGAGACAATATTGCGCCTTGTTGGATGAAGTGAAATCAGAAATTGGTGAAAAAAATCTGGATGTCAATAATTTAAGTGTTGTAAAGAGGGCTGTGTTTTTTCTCAGTAATGTTCTAGCAGACACAAAAAATGATTCGTTGACTTCTCTATATTTACCTACTATTTCATTTAATAGTAAAGACGTCTATTTAACGCTCTCAACGAAAACAATTTTTGTGGATGATTTGATATACGAACATAGATTAAAAAATTTCTCGGAACCAATTATTGTACCAAATTATGATGATGTGGATACGTACCAAAACGTTGATGTAAATGTTAATCTATTGAAAAACCTGCCCAAAGATTTGAAACCAAAAGTTCTCAGTAAAGTGATTGAGGAGAGATTGACATCTGAACTGCATGTTGTGGATGTCCCAAAAAACCACATCAGTAAAAAGATTGAGGAGAGATTACAGTCAGATCAGTTCCTTGCGTGTTTTATGAGACTGTTGAAGCATGAGGCCAATGCAGATTTAAATAGTGAGGTTAATAAAGCTTTGTTGGAAGAAAAAAGAGAAGAAATTTTCAACGCGCTACAGAAAGTAAAAGTATTTGTGTTACCTGATGTTAAAACCCAATATGCTTACAACGATACATTGATTCCTGGAAGTGTTGTTTCCAAATCACTCTTTCCAAGAAAAGTGGAAGACAATTTGGAAATAATTTTCAAAGCATCATTAAAAGAGAACGAGTTTATGTACTCCCAAATCAGTATAGAATTGCTGCAACTGTTCAACAATCCTTTGAAGAATACTATACTTGTTCCAATCCTGCTACGTTCTCCACTATCTGAATTACCATCAATACTTGATCAAGCAGGTATATTTCTTGATGAATCAGATTCACAGTTTTTAAATTCTGGTCAGATGCCCACTCCAGGAGATTTGGTACCGTTAGAGCTTTACTGTCTTCTCAAGCACGATTTGTTGGATTTTGAAAAAGATGAATATGTTGCTGTTGAACGAGAAGAAAATGAAAGATGTGTATACATCTATGGTATAATTCGACGTGTTGATCGCAATACAGATAAACTACTTCGTGTGTATGGAGTACAAATATCTCCAAATGAAAATGACATTGTCGACATTAAAGCTACTGAATTATATAAGTTTGATTCAAAGGCTACTTTAATTCCATCAGAAGATACAAGCCTTGTTTTGAGCGATGCCGGTTCCAGCTGCGATAGACCCTTGCTTCAAAATAAAGATGAAGCAAGAACATTTGTAGAAATATGTGAGGAGATAAAAAACATTCTTAACGGTATTAAATCTTTGTCTGAGGAAGAGAAGAAAAAAGTAATTCGTCGATTGTATTTGAAATGGCATCCTGACAAACATCCAGAACATAGCAAAGAATTGGCAACAGAAGTGTTTAAATTTTTGCAGAATGAGATAGAAAAAATGAATGGCAATCATTCCCAATTTTTTCAAAGTTGGAACCGGAGAGCTGAAAGAGAATCAAAATCTTACGAAGACTACTTCTTTAATTTTAACCGTACTTATCGAGGCTCTGCTTTTTCAAGTGGGCGAAGAAACCATAGGCGCAGTAGGGGTAACCAAAGTGGCGGTGGAGGTGGATTTTTCTTTACACCTCCGACTTTTCAAAGAAGAAATCCTCAACCTAGTGAATCATCAAGATGGTTCAAACAAGCTCAATTTGATATATCATCTGCTGAAAACGATAACACAAATTCATATGAATGGATATGTTATAAAGCGTACCAGGTAAATTTTTTTTGGTAATTCTAAATTTTAAAGCATTTGCAAACACTGTTTCTCCAATTTTCACGGAATAACACGAAATATTGTCTTATTAGGCCTCGTTGAAAGCATTAAAAGCTGCACGATACTGCATTGATTACACAGATATTGAAGAGACGCCCAGCCTGACTACAATTGCTGAAATTGTGGACGACGAGGCGCTAAAGTTGTTAGCAACTCAACTCGAAACTTTACTTGGATCAAGTTCAGAAATGCAGTACCCTGCTCCCAGAGACTTTGATGTTCCACATGATCGATACACTCAACAGAAATCAGAAGAAGCTGTGGCAATAACCAAGCAGATACTTCGAATAGTTAAAGACCAGATAAATGATTAACAGCATGATGGCCTGTATACCTGGTAACTGTAAGAAATTATTTAACCCTTTATATAGTTTTCTCTGATGTGCAGTCCTTTTTAAACTTTTTACGGAAAATTGATGTAATGTTTAAAATCTTTAATTTAAACTTGATATTTTCGTATTCATACAGCAAACAAACAAGCTGCTACAACTGGTTTTTAATTTGGTACTAAATGACCTGTCTGAAAACAAGGCTAATTATTATTTCATTATTACATTATTAGTACAAGTCAACAATTAAGAAGGTCTTTAGTGTAGCAAAAATGCTATCAAACAATCTCCCATATCAGATTAAGTTGCAAATTTATGCACAGATCAATTCAATGGTGTGGAACAGTCAAATCATAAACATTTGAAATATTTTAAAACAACATGCAGTTCGGGGAACGTGTTCATGTTTTATTGAAGTTTATGTTGTAATTTTTATCAAGTTAATATCTAGTAATATTTTTGTCTTTATTTTATGTTCGTATATTAAACCACGTTGATTAGACGTAGTATACAATCTTTTTTTATTAAATCACACGTTAATTTATTTTATTAGAAGTATTTTTACTTTAATATATTCTTACTGTCTAGAATCATTAGGAATTACTTGCAGCAGTGGAAGAATTAATTTAAAACTTATGATAAAAAAAAAGATTTTGTAAAAAAGTAAAAAGCGCTTTTTTTTTGCTCTTTAAATAGCCATACGCTTTTTATTTTTTAAACTGAGCAGGAAAATTAAAGAATTTGTTGGTTTCAATATTTTTGGTTTAAAGAATGCATGAAACTAGGCAGTATTTTTGTGTAGGCAATATATGAAACGAGTCGGTATTTTTTTAGCTTAAACAATATATAAAATGAACTGTATACGTGCGTATTTTTTTATGACAAAATTCCTGATTGACTTCCGAACCTGCATGTTTCATCAGGTAAGACTTCTGTCGAGCGTTATGTTAAAATTATTTCATACCAAAAGTTCTAACTCAACCAGTCGCCGAAATAAAGCCACGCCAAAATGTCTCTCTTAAGGTTGCAGTTACCCTTTTGTAATCCTGAAAAAATTATGTGAAAACGCATACGGTCGGCGTTTAAAAAATCAGCGTGGATTTTCTGCAGGTGCGGGCAGAATAAGTGGGGTACTTATCCTGCCGGCACTAACTACCGCCACACTATACTAAGGTATTTATACTGCCTGCACATACTTGCAGAATATTTAAGAGATTCATTCTGCCAGCAGTATAGGATCATTTATTCTGCCGATAATTCTGGCGGAATATTTAAGACAAATATCTTGACGGCAGTATAATAGAGCTATTTATTCTGCCGGAAGTGCAAAGTGACGAAATATTTGAGGCATTAATTCGGCCAGCAGTAACGCTGCTGGCAGTGTAATAGGGTCATTTGTTCTTTTTGTAGTATCTACCAGCAGTATATATAGGAGTACTTTTTGCCAGCAGTATGTACTGGCGAAATAAATAGGGATTAACTACCAACTATCTGTTTCGCCCGTAGATTGAAAATATTATTTCTGGAAAATAAAAGAAAGCACTTAATTTTATATATGCTTGTTTTAAACTCCGCGACGGAAAATCTGTTAGTTAAAGGGGCTACGAAACGGCTGTTGGTTTTCGACTTTAGTGACTTCACGAAAGTCGAGCTAATGGCGGTGAAAAAGTTATGATCACTGAGGACGAAAACAACTACTTAAATCATCTTAAATATCATATTGGGCATTTAAATATATAACTGAAATTGACAGAAAAGTTCCCTACATATTTAGATATTCATAATTCGATATAAGTACTTACCTTGGTTCTATCTCAAACTTTCTACTAAAATAAACTTCAAACCTTTCGAACCAGCTAGCTAGCTATCCTTCGAAATTTTGTGTAGAAACATATAAGTTTAATGTACATAAAGCCAGTCTAAGCAACAACAATGACTTTAAAATCTTAATTACATTCTTAAAGCTAGTAACATAGCATTTTTTAACAAATACAGCTCCTCGTGTTGTCTCTGCTCCCTCGTCAAAACAAACTTTCGATTTACTGATATTTAATGTATTTCACAGACCGTAGCATATTTTACTGCCAAAAAGAATACTGAAGGAATTTTTTTCTTTTTTTAGGAAATAAAAAGTATCAAATTCATCATAAAAATTAATTATTCATAAAAAGGTCGTCTACACGTCTATATGGTTGTAAATTGTGTATAATTTCTTGCACCTTGACCTTTTGAGTAGCCACGCCACTCTTCGGAAATTGCGGGGATTGAGATTATTAAATCGTTTCGTAGCCCGTAGTCTTTGCTTTCTGGAAAAGTTAGATTTTTTTAGCAATATCTGGTCTCACTATATCTGGTCCTTGCAGTTAGAACTCGATACTTTTGGACTTTTGCTTGTTTCTCAGATACCTGAATCCTACTTACTTCAAGCTACATAAATCAAAGATGTCTAGTATACTCTTGTGCAGATTACTTCTGTATAAATTAAAGCCTCATGCTAAAAAAGCATTAATCATTCCACTCAGATAAATTTTACCTTTGTCATAATACAATAAGAGTAAAATGTAAAAAATTAGAACGCAATTAAAGTTTGGTCACAACAAAAAACAGAAACTTCACCTGCTCTGACCATTACACACTACATGCTACACTGCTTATCCTGCCAGCTTACCCAAAGTCTACAAAAGTATAAACACAAAGGTAGTGACTCCCCGAAAAACGATGCAAAAATCATAGGGTTTTCAGGGCGGCATGTTAAAAAACCTATTTAAAAAATTAATAAACAATTTAGACCATTTTGTAAAATGTATGCCCTTGTGCAAACCTACAAACTCAGTCTTCTTTTTTAACTCCGGTTTTTAATTTATGTAAAAGGGTGGACAAAGGTTAACTTGTAAGCACCAACCCTAGGGGAATTAACTAAGTCAGAAAAACACATTCAATATTACTTTTGCTGTTAACAAAAACTGCGTAGTGCAAACATGCCTTTCCTAGTGATAGAAGTGTTAATTAACAGCAAGACAATGAGCTTTGTCCTGCACAAACATTGATGAAAAAAGCCTTGCCTTTAGATCATAGATCCATTTTTGTGGTATAAATTTTATTAAGGTTTAACAAGCTTTTTTTCTTAGATAGAATTTTATTTAAAAAAAATTAATCTTTTATCCATGCTTTTCTCTAGCTAACTAGCTAAACTTAAATTTCTTAAAATATGTTTTTCATGTGTTCAGATTTCTACATACCATATAATTTGTTTCCTTTGACTATTTGGAATGTTAGCTAAGTTGAAACATACTTAGTTCTCTTTAAGAAGCGTTTATAAATGCTAGCTAATCGACTAAGTAATTTTTTATGTGCAAGAAGCAAAAATGTAAGAAACCTATGAGATCTTTTTCTAATCTCTCTGTGATCAAATCAACCGCTATGACATCGCACTGTGAATGATGCATTTTTTCGAAGGCTTTTGCCCGCCAAAAATGTTTATTGCCAGAAGAATAATTTATTGTGATAGTCTGCCAGTACCAGTGGCATAACGGACAACGTTAGTCGGTCGGTACCGGCAGAATAAACAGCCCGTTAAAATAACCTATTGGCATTCTCTAGCGCTTCCGCACAACGAAACAACCCAAATCCGGGCCCACGAAGGTTTTGAAATTTTAGAAAATTGATGTGCTGACGTTAGTAAAAATTTACATATTTTAAAAGTATGGATTCAACCAAATAACCAAAGATCCGTTGTCAACATTGACAAGTTTAAAATACGCCACCCTAACATAGAAATATCAACCAATTGCAGCAAGGAACTTCAAAATAGCTGGCTTGTTTCATTATATTTTGTCAATATTTGTATATGTCCATCTTTAAAGCCAAAAAAGCATCTAATTCGATTTTTTTCTTTTTTCTGATTGTAGCTGTTCTTCTTTTGACAGCCATAAAAAAAAGAAACTAGCTTGAGAGTTTTCTGAAACAGAGCTGCTTTAAATTATCAACACATGTACATTTAACTTCAAGCTTTGAACATATTTGGGAAGATACATGTTTTTTATAAGCATAACGGTTATAAGAATATTCAGGCTCAAATGGGGGAACTTTTTAAGCATATTATCGAACCTTGGTGGTAAATCCTACTGATGTGTGTTCTCTCTTGCGTTGTGGGTAATTTAATAGGCGTAATATCAATTTTCAACAAAACTTTATCACAACTGTTTAAATAAAATCACATGAAAAAGGCCATTGTTGCTCTGTCCAGCTAAAAAAATTTGCTTTCCCAATTTTCATGACAGTAATAAAATGTGTAGTTACATAACTATATTTAGCTAGCATCATAAAAATTATTAAATAAGAAATTTGTTAAAGCTAGCTAAAAAATGCATTTGGCTACTTTCACTTATTAACCAGAGCTAGCTAGAAAGCCACAACCCGAACATAAAAATAAATATTGATATACCAAACTGAATAAAAACTTTAAAAGAATTGGAATAAATACCGCTAGCTATAGCTAGCTAGCTAGCTTTAGCAGAATGCTGCCTCCAAATCTACGTTCCTAGCTAAAATCTTAAAATTGTTTTGTTTAAGATTTATACATGGCTAGAGAACGTGATAATATGTGATGAGCAGATATCATAAGAAATATAAAGGGGTGAAACGTTAATGTGTAGCTAAGTGCTTCAAAGAGCATGGGAAAAGATTGGGAAAAGCTAGTGTAATACCAATGTAAAACCAATCCGTCCTCCTGGCCACGTGGTTGCGATATTCTGGTGATCTCGTGAACGCCCCGGCCTAAAATGAAACGCCACGTAAAACGAATAAGGTTTCTGATTGGTTAATGAAGGTAAAGTCCGGCGCAAACGGATTGACAGGCTTATTACTCCGGATTAATAGTTCGGATTAATAGTAAAAATTGCCCTAACATAAGCAAGTTTTGAGTTAGATGAAACCCTCGTTATGTATGTGGAAGTGTCACCGTACAACCTCGATCCCAGGTTTTTTTTCTCTTTTTGAAGGGATACTGTCACCCTGGGATCGAGGTTGGGCACCGTAGTTTAGCGGTTATAACAATCTGTATAGGAGACCGGGGTTCCATTCCTCCTGGCGGCGAATATGGGCGAGTGAATGTTTCCAAAGGGTAAATGTTATCATAGCCCAGGGTAGACTCCATGTGTGGGAAATGGACAAAAAGTAATATTGCGTGAGCTGTTGGATGTTGCTGAAAGTTGTCTGGTAGATCGCAGACCCTAACTGTTTCTGCGTTGCTCAAAACAAGCATTAAATCCTTCAGGACTCTTGTCTAAGCCATGGGCCCTCCTGGAAATAAAAGATAGCGTACACCCCTCGATATTTACGAGGCTAGCCATGGAGTGGAATCTCGCTGAAGCAGACAGCCTCTTGACGGACAGTATTACTTGAAACGGATAGATTATTTACACCAAATGAAATTTCTCACTATAAATGTTCCCATTAAAGCGAAAAAAAAATATTCATCAGTATTTTTACATTTTTCTATTTTAGACATTTTCCTTTACATTATCAAATACTCTTGTCTATGGTTCTTGCCCATTCGACAGCATTTTAGCACAAACGAATAGGCACTGCACTGTAATCTCAAGGCCATGGTCTATTATTTGTTGCTAAATTCTTTATGTGCAAATGCATAGTCTCCTAATTCTCCAAATTTACAATCTTCGTAAAGCAAAGCTTGAAAACCTTTTTCGGTCCCTTAAACTTATATATTTGACTAAATCTCTATAAAACGGACCTCTCTAAGCGGGCATTATCAACGGTGTCCGTTTTAAAGAGATTCCACTGTAATTACATTACCACCAACTTGTAATCAAAACAATTTTGGTAAAATTTGTAACACAGAGTTGAGTGTTTTTGTCTGTTCATATACTTTCGTGGCCGGAAAGTTTGTGAGAAGAATGAAACACACAAAATTTAGGGCATAAACTTTCGCCCAGATCATATTTTTTTGGAAAATTTAGCTGAGAAAACCTTCGCTAGCGGTTTTTTCTTTGCAATTTAATTTTTGCGTTGGAAAATTTTCGCGACTTTAAAGAAAAACGTCGAAAGGAATGAAATTCCGATTCATTTTCAGATTTTTAACCCTTGTGCATTTTTTAAAAAACCCTTCTATTTTTAAATATCAGCCTCCTGAAACTATCTCTCGACAACTAATTTTCGAAGTTGGCAAGTCCCATAATTTCGCGAAAATTAAATTTTGCGAAAAAAGGATTTAATAACATTAGAAAGAATAACTGCAAATCATTTTTTAAAAAGGAAAAAAGTCTAATTTTCGCGGAACTAATTTTGCGAAATTAACCAAAACTCGCAAAATCTTCGAATTTAATTCCCCGCGAAAATTAAGTCCCTGACTGAAGGAAGATAGCCTAAATCATTATTTTTTTAAAACAGGATTTTTTATGACAACCTAGTTCATCAACCTCGATCCCAGGGCTATTTCTTCCTCCTCGCTGTCCTTTTATCGAAAAGAGAGGGGCTGTTTTAGCCTGTTTTTTGTCCGGCTGTTTAAGGGTTAAATTTCATAATTAAACAGGTCCACCGTCTCGTTGAATTCAGCGCAACATCTTTATTGTGATTATTGGAAACCACGCTTTAGTGACACTTAGTGTAGTAGGAGAAGAGAGGAGGAGAGGGGAACATTTATAACATTTATAACATCACTTAGTTGAGTGCGTGATTTTAAAGAGAGGAGTGCTTAATATAAGACAGGAACAAAAAAAGTAGAAGAAAAAACTTTTTTGCGACTTTTTGATTGGAAGGTTCCTTTGCAGGTAGAGTCAAAAATCGCGAGAAGATCACAATCTTTCAGACCCCAGGGGGATTCTCGTTTGGGGGGGGGGGGAGCCGGTCCAGAGCACGTACACAATTGGTTTCTAATGCGTCCGCATATATTTTTGCACAATGGCGGCTGTCGCATGTGCAAAAAACGCAAAAAGCAGTCTTTTTCTGAGATTTATAATTAAAAATCCTTGTAGTGAATGCACAGCTTATAAAGGTATAATAAGAAGAAATCTTACAACCATTTGCAGCAGGAATGTGAACAAATTACGTTTTTTTCAAAATCATTCTCTCAACAAAAGAGTTCAAGTAGTAAATTATTATGTAAAAAAGAAGGAAAAGTCAACTGGGCCCTCATCAGCTGTGTGGGCTGCTTTAGGTGGTGTGACATGTGGATTATTGATAAGTGCTATTGCATATTTAGGTAATCCAATTATTTTTATGGCTAGCTAGCTAGCTAGTTCCTAGTTCTGTTTATTTTTACGATATTTTATTAGGCCGCGATCGCAAATATGTTTGGTTCGGGTTGCATGAACCTTCGAATCTAGACCTTTCCAGAATTTCCTAATTAATTCCTAATTAAAGAGGTCGATACTTAAAATGATTCTATCCCTAAGTTCCTTAGCAAAAGGTAGAACAAATTACCTAATTTCGTAAATATTTCTGTTCATTAAGTGCCTTAATTCCGAGCTGAAAATTACGGTCAAACCCTTCTTATAACCGAGCTTACTAAGAATAGCCTCGTTTTCAAAATAATTATTTTCTTCAAATCTAAATAAAATCCAACCAGAATATTATATTGCTCTAAAAACTTCATTTTTGTCATGATAATTTAATATTCTATCTGAATATCCTTATTTGAAGAGCACACAGAACCATTATAAAATTTTGGATGACGTCATAATTATTATAATTTATGAAATTCAGGAAGAGTGTAAATAGCGTTTAACCCAACCCGACCCTAGGGCTCTCTAATTCTTAGTGGTAGTGAAGGAAACGAACTTGCTTTCAAGGCCTCTGTGACTAAACAATACCAAAATATGTCAATGCTTCATTCTTTATGCAGGAGCGGTGAACAAAACAAATGAAAATATATTGTTTCGTTTGAATTTTGAATTCATTTATTATTTTATCAGTTAATCAAAAGATTTATTATACAAGTGATCTAGTAACAAAGTTGTCCATGCGCGCTTGTATTCTAGAAGTCATTGTTGGAACAAACTCAGCTAACAGCGCTTCCAAATTGTTTGTAGGTTGTGGTGGGTGCGATCGGGCTTAAGTTGTTGGTCATTCTAAAAACAGTAAAGAAATTATAAAATGGGAATAGTTATCAGAGAATATTTAATTTGGGTGTTGCTCACAAAGGGGCCAGGCAAATTTTATTTTAATATTTCCACCCCTCCGCCCCTAAAATTATCAGGTTTTTTAGTTTGGAAGTTGGGGCAGCTGGTGACCCGAACCAGGCATATTTGCGATTGTAGCCTTATCTATGAAAAATTCCTTCTGACAGTTCATCAGTCCATATGTGATAAAGGTGCCGATCCTCCTAAACTCAGCCGAATTATTCCCAAAAGCAAAAGAGTAAGCTCACTCAATTCTTGTGTTCATAAATGTTCCTAACGTTGCGTCATTAGTTTGGCGGGCAGGTAAAAATTAAGATTGAAAAATATACCATATAATTAGCTGTAGCTAATTATACTGTATGTACTGATAATTATCCTGTATCAGCTAACTATCCTGTTATATCCAGGCTGATTAACAGTTCCCCTGATTGGTATAGCTGTTCTACATAGTCCATTTGTCAAATGTACTCCAACATCTCTTGTAAACGATGCCATTTTAGTTTTCAAAATTCCTTTTGGAAAAAACTTCCACAATCAACAAACAATAGGAGCTTCAAACAACAGGTTCACACTTCCCTTGGTCAACAGGGAATTTGGCAAAAAATCCTTCCCTTTTACAGCCCCCGAAAAAAATTTTGGAGACTCGTCAGACAAAATTTCCGCCACATCATAATTATGGTAACTAAATATTGAAATTTATGTAAAATGTTCAAAACGCGTCAAAGAAAACAGCCAGAAAACATTTTTAACACTATATGGCTTGTCAAAAATGTTAAATTAACCCCCTTGCAAAGCATACTCATGACATCATGCATAATTAGTGAATCTTCTTAGTCCAAATTTTAAAGAACCAATCAAGAATTTTAAAAAAAATATTCAAATTCCTAGACAACCTTTCAAGCTCTTTCATATGCAATTAACTTTATTTTTTGCGGGAGGCGCCGCCTAACACATTTATTATTTGTGGTATGTGTGATCATGATTAAGAAACTTCCATGATGGCACATGGCAGATGAAAACAAAACGAAAGAGATGCGGAACGAAGATTGATTAAAAGATACAAGATTATATTTGAATTATCTCGTTATTTTTGCATGTTTTAATTTTTAATTTTTGAAGTTATACTAGGGGAGATGTAGCTACAGAAACGTGCCGGACAAAATGACAGGCCAGAACTGATTTTCGTCAGACATATTTGCGTCTGGGTCGGACAATGTCCGATATCCGACCGCTCAAGGGCTGCATTTAGAGCTGCAAAAGTGTGAAATAATCTTTCAGACCAAGTCACCTGTAATGGAAGTCTGCTTCATTTTTTGACGATTTTTTGACGATTTTTTGTAATTTTTTCATTTCATGGAGCAAGCAAAAAGAAATTGAACGATTAACCTTATTTACAATCGTTAAATTTGCATGTGTATAAATTTTAACTTTTATGGTGTTCACAAAGTCCTGTGTATTGATTTGATTTTACTATTTTATTGTATATTTATAACTTTGTTTTTTAGGACGTGCAGAAGCTGATGTAAGTTTTTCCTTATGTTTGTTTATCTTTTCTGCATCATTTCTTTAAAATAATACGCTAATACTACGTGTTGTCTGTAGTGACCTCAGTGCATATTATGTTCTAAGCAAGTGAGGCATAACTGTGAACTTAAAGAATTTAGATGGATGGATTGACGTCAATTCTAAACTTGAGAATTGCACTTTTAGTTTGAGATTAAATAACCTGGAAAAGGAAGTTCTACAGCGTATTACTGATTTATTCTACATTCTCTACAGAGGATTCTCTGATTGTGCAGAAAAAGTGCTCACATTAATTATTTTCAACTGGCATGGCAAAAGATGAAAGAAAATTATGAAAGTAGAAAATTAGTTCAAATTTTTAAACACAGCTTTTATGAAATCTAGTTAAAACATTACTAAAAATCAATAAAAACAACCATTTTTTAATTTATTTTATTTTTTAAAACAAAAATTAGCCTGTTGGAACTTATTGTTAGCAAATACAAATCTAACTCTATAAAATTTCAGATCACTAAAAAATGATAACAAACTACTGTTGTAGCATGGTACTGGCAAAACCAACTGAACAAAAATTAAAATGCCAAATGATTTATTTGTAAGAATAATAGGTTTTTGTACCTTGTTCAACAGAGTATAGTTCTGTTATCAACACTCAAAGACTAATAATTTACGTATCACCACACTAGACTGACTGGTACCCTTCCAAGCTTCACTAGTCTCGATACTAAAAACAGTGACATTTTCAAGTTCTACCGGCGGTAGAACAATAACTGACACCAACTCTTGTGTGTATGAATAACTCAAGATCACATTGGACCACAATTTGGAATTTCCAAAGGCCAATTTGGGAACAGACTGATTTGTAACGTTTTCATAATAATTTAAACGACAAAATCTCTTTTACTGTCCAAACACATGATTGTTTTTATCAGAGCTTCAAGTTCTAAACAATAGGTTAACAAATTTCTAAGAAAATGAATTTGTATATGGATGATATGTATATCAAGTTGTTTTTCCACTAATTTCTAGGATATTATAATAATTCTTATCTATGATAATTTTTATAGAGCTTGTACAGCTATTAGTTAAAAGCAGAGTTAAAATCAGTTTTGCAAAGTTTTTATTAGAACACTTTTCTGGTTATAATATTTTTGTCAACTTTAAGATTTGAGCAAGTGAAGTTGGGGGACGTTTTTTAAGGCTTTGGAAAGAAACTGGTGTTACTTTTTTTTATAAACAAAAGAGATTAATTATGACTACAACTATATTACAGTAATGGAGTTAAAAAATGTTTGATTTTTTGCTGTAAACTAAATATGTCCTTTTGTGTTGTTTTTTTCAGGGCGATGATATATATCAAAATGGTAGGTAGTATGTCATGTTAAATTCCAATAAATTCTGTTCTTTTGCAATTAATTATTACATTATACCTACAATGAATGCAAATACAGATTTTAAAACACCTTAAATAAGATGTTCATTTTATTTCAAGAAAATTTTATCTTGGCACAAGTTTACAGATTTCGAGACCGCTTACATGAATACAGAGAGGTTAGTTCTATTTTTTGACTGAAATTCCTAATGAAAATTACTTCTAACAACAGAGCTAGTGAAACCGTGAAGGTAAGGGGGTCACTTTTTCAGAGTAATTGTTTTTTATAGCAAGAAGTAAAACTTTAAATTTAGAGAGCATTTTAACCAATCTGGACATCCTAATTTCAAATATTTACACAATCTTCTACAATTTTTTGGTCCTAATAAATCACTGTTGCATATCATATTGTAATAGCAAAATATATTAGGGTTATGGTACAACCTTAAACTGAAGTATTGTAGTGCTGTATTTTATAATTTCATTGAAAAAATAACAAATTTCACAATAATATATAATTATTTCCTAGAGTACCTTTGGGGAAGATATTTTTGCGCGACCAAATTAATGTGGGACTTATTTTGCAGAACTAATTTTTGCAATTTTGAGCCCTATTGCATAATTGAGTTCTGCAAAAAAACATTTTTTGGTGCAAATCACATTTAAAAACATTTCAGGTTCCTGAAGACAATGGAATGAACGCAAAATCATCATAAATGTATATAGTGTATTTGACATTTGCATTTGGTGCAAACACTTTCTTGTTATTAACTTCTATAAAAATATTCAAAATGCAAACTTTTTAGTCACAAACATTAATTTCGCATCTTAGAGATAAGTTTCTTTCTGATTGCAAAAAATGAATCTTCTGCAAGAATTTCTTCCCACAAGCTTTTCTTTCCTTGGGGTAAAATAGTTTCTATGATTATAATGTGTAAAAGCAGTAATGATTTTTAACCACTTCAAGTTTTAGTACACCTAAAACTTGTTGAACTAACTTGAGTTTTTTTACCTCAATGGATCAATTTGGGAACATTTGGCTGAAAATAACTTGAAAAATCAGGGAAAAATGCCACGAGTTTTAGTTAAAAAATGTTAAGAAAATGGAAGGAGTGTCAGGACAATAAGGAATTTTTTAATACTGACTGGACACACATTGTCTTTCATAGTCATTCGTGGAGCCTTCGTCAGATGTGTTGCTTCCTGATCCTCTGCCAGAACCATACATTCAACCAAAGTACACATTAGTGTTGGAACTTACAGATGTTCTTGTTCATCCAGAATATGACGTAAGTGATAACGTATTTGTAAATGCTAGCCAAGGAGAGTGGGATATATTGCACACAAACTGTAACTGGATTCTTGTTTAGGCCTCTCTATTTCCTTGAACACACAGGCATTTGTATCACAAAAAATGTATATAATTTATATTGCACTCTACTGTACATAAAATACTGTTGTGGTTCACAGAAAAAAACAATAGTAGTATTACTGGGTTCACACAGACAGGTCCGGGAATGTCCTGGAATTTAAAAGGTGTCCTAGAAAGTCCTGGGTTTTAATTCTATTTCTCTAAAGTCCTAGAAAAGAATTTTTAATGCTTGCCCCCACCTCCTTAGATTTGTATTGTATTTCATAACTTCTCACTACGATACATGTAATATTCCACATGTGGTTTCGTTTCAAGGTTTTCACGCCTCCTTAAAATCTTAAAAATTTATAAAAAATAAAATCCTTCTGAAAAATCCTACAAAATCTTAAAATTTCCTGATTTTTTGTCAAAACTCTTAAAAATCTTCTAGATTTTAAGGAACATCCATTTGTTAAACACTAAAATATTTAATATTTTAGTGTTTAACAAATATTTGCATCAGCTAATGCGGAAATGAAATCGGAATAATCCAATTTGTCTCCCTTCTTCAATACATTTGACATTCTTGATTCTTGTGATTCTAAGTTACGCTTTCACTAATTCAAATGCTCCCAACATCTCGTAAAGGTTTGTATGTGTTTTCCCTGCTAATCGCAAACCCTAAAAAAAAGCTAAATTCCTCCTAAATGCTCATAAGCATTAGTTGCAAAAGGAGTGGGAACCTTTCTTGTTTGTTCACTTATATATTGAGACAACTTTTCAAATTCACTACAAGTAGTTATATAGCCGATTTCTGTATTAGTTTCAAGTAATTTAAACTTGTTAAACTTCACTTGTCAATGTTTTAGGGCCGTTGTGGGCCCTGACGGAAATTAATGTTAAAAAAATTGGCTAGCTTATTATAAACGCTATTTCTAACCTACTCATTTAAAAAAATAGCACTTTTGTGACCTATTGGCTGTGGATAATTCGTGAGTTGATGCCTTTGGCCAACTTTGTAGAATGACCAAAAAGTACCATTGTGTCGATAAGATTATCTCCTCTCCTCATATTGATGATTAGGAATGTCAAAAAAATAATCAGTTGTGGCTTGATTGAGCACCTGTTCAGCTTTTTCCATAACTTTGTGTACGATTTCTTTGACATGTTTTCTGTTTCAGAGATCTAGTGGCTGGAGATTTCGTAAAAGACCTGGTGTGTCGCAGTTTTTGAAAGCTTTGACGTTACCAATGTTTGAAATTGTTATATACACCCACGAAAATGGTTTTGTAAGTCTTGAGAAAACCACTATATATACAGATTGCGTATCATTACATCTAAAATCTTTAGTCTTTAACTGTTTATTTGAGCGAACACCTAAACAAGTTTTTTACGTACTGCATAGATTGTCTTAGCAGTTTACTTCAGTTCAGGAAAACGTTGAAATTCTAGTGAAATCTGACAAGGGTGATAATGTTGTTTTCATAAATAAGGCTTTTGAGTTACTTTTAACAAATTCGCCTAGGTTTGTGTAGGTAGATATTCCACCTGCAAAAAGTATTATTTATATTATAAATATGGGAAGTGAATTAAAATATGCTTTCAAGGATCTTTCCACTTGTGTTTGTCACTTATCATTAAAATAGACGAGTATCAGGTTAAAACTTTTTCCTCCCAGAGTTCTGCACCTGTTATTGAAGGATTGGATCCAGAAGGATTTATTATGTACAAGTTATTTCGAGACGCCACCAAATATACGAATGGTACACATGTTAAGGTAACAAAGGATTGTTTATTCTTTTACTCCCCCAAAATTTGTATTTTACATTTGGTGTTATTATTTCCACAGCATTTTTGTCCTTATACAGCTCCTTTTGATTAACACAAGGAAATTTTTTATTTTATAAAGTCTAAGCAAGGAGGTTTAAAAAAAGAATGAGATACATCTAAGCAACGTCCATTTAAATTCTATTCAAATTTCTTTTGTTTACGCGTTCCTTTGAAACCCATCCGTTGCGCCGCTTTTGCTGTATTTTTACATGCCGAGAGTGAGACGAGTGCTTTAACGACAAAGCAGAACTTTCAAAAAACATAAGAACTATAACGAACGTAAATAAAACACATGGCTCTGTAGAACTATAAGAATTAATGCTGGTAAAGTTTATTTTCTCTACTTTCAAAACGTTTCCGCTGGTATTTGGAGCTTGTTTTGTATAAATTGTTGCCCTAAGATATGATATAATTTTATATCTTGTAGATATTTCTGTATGTTCCCTCCTAGCACAGCGTCAGTTAAAAGATTGATAAAACTTTTAAAAAATATTACTGCAGGTGGGGTTGCATATTGTTACATATTTTTTTCTTCAAAGTTACTGAATTTTCGGTATAGAATCGATGTTCGGTGACTATGGTTTCTTTCATAGAACAAAAAAAAATATTAATCATTTGCTACTATCTCTTATTATGCGTTTTTCGTTGGGTGATGATTTACTTTGCGTTTTTATTTTCTGAGATTGTTTTTTTTTTTTTACAATAATTTCCCAAAAATAACCCTCATATTCGGCTGATTTTACTTATTTATTTTACGCATTTATCATCCACGGGTGACTTGGTTCGGTAATTTGTTATGAGCTCTACCAAACTTTTTTTATAATTTGTGATTAGTAGACTTTGAAATCGTTTGAAGATTTCTCAGACTCTCCTAGGCGATAAACTTAACTTTTTCTGTGTGTACCTTACCGTTGATTAATTTTCGCGAATTTTGCGAATTTTATCCATGTCTGCGCGAAAATTCCCAGATAGTTCAATTCGCAAAAATGAATCTTCGCGAAATTACTAAACTTATTCGCTAAAATTGACTTCACGAAACTTGCGAAAAAGTACTAGATCTGCGAATATATTTTTTCACAAAATGCATTAAAATATTCGCGAATTATCTCCACATATTGATTCGCGAAAATTAATCTTCGCGAAATTCATACTTTTGTACCTCGCGAAAATAGGTATTTGCGAAAATTATTCAACCTAAGGTAGGTTTAGCTTAATGCAGGGAAGGCAAAGCCTGTTTAATGTCTCATCTTTTTTGGTATTTCATTTCAGTTAAATGCTCATGGTGATAGTGATTGCCTATCTTATCTCACTTTCTATTGCCAATGCTTTTAAACATACTTCACCTTAACATTTATTTATTTTTTTAAACAGTCTCTTGATCACATTCTCAATCCGTCCACCAATCAAACATATTCACAACAAGTCCTTCTTTTAATGAACTGTCTGATGATTCATCTATATCACAGCTTCAGTTGTTGCATTAAGTATAAAATGCATTTATTTGAACGTCTATTCACAATGATAAATGACAAAGTAAGGTCAGGATAAAGATTTAAAAATATCTGAAGAAATTAAGTTTTATTCTACGTAGCATCATGGATAATAATATACGTTTCAATATTATTGTTTAAAAAGGTACTTTGGTAGTTGTGTTTCCGTTAATCTCTGTTTACGTTATCCATATATTGTGCGTGTTCTTGACAAGTTTCAAAAAACATCTTCTCTTACAGCTAACCGGTTCTTGGAAACCAGAAATCTTAAGGAGATTTAAAAGGAAATTGTATACTTCTACGTGCAATAATTGTCTGTTTAGGATCTTTCCAAACTTAACCGCGACATAACTAAAGTGATTTTGATGGATTGTGATGCGAAAACTAGTATTTTACAGCCAAGGAATTCATTGGTACTAAAGAAATGGGAAGGAGATCCGAAGGATACTTCTTTACTGGAATTAATCCCATTTTTTCATGGTAAATGATTTAATATATTAACTTTCATCTATTTTTTTTAATGTAGAACATTGTGGGAACAAGAACATTTCGCTGTTTTGATTATTAGTATTCCTTGACACGCTGACCAATGTGGGTCCTGTATATGCATGCAACTTGTTACGAAATGTCTGTTTTATTTACATTTTACTACGGAATAGAAAGTTTTCGTAGACATGAATTTAATTTTCTAATGTCCTTCTACTTCATGCAAGCCGAATATTTGGCGGGTTTTTTTATTTGCGCTAAAGTCGTCTTTCTGTGAATGTTTTTCATTTAAGGGGCTAAGAAACGGCTGTTGTTTTCGACTTTAGCGACTACACGAAAGTCGAGCTAATGCGGTGAAAACGTTTATGATCACTGAGGACAAAAACAACAACTTAAATCATCTTAAATATCATATTGAGCATCCAAATATAACTGAAAATAATATGACAGAAAAGTTCCCTACATATATTGGATATCCATGATTTATTTGATATAAGTACTTACCTTGCTTTTAACTCAAACTTTCTAATAAAATAAACTTCAAACCTTTTAAACTAGCTAGCTAGCTAGCTATACCCTTTTTTAGTTTATTATACATAAAGCCAATCTAAGCAACAACAATGACTTAAAAATCTTTTTAGAGGTATTAATTACCTTCTTAAAGGTAGTAATATGGCATTTTTTAACAAATACAGCGACTTGTGTTATCTCTGTTCCGTCGTCAAAACAAACTTCAGATTTACTGATATTTAATGTATTTTACAGACCTAACTTATTTTACCACTAAAAAGAATACTGAAGGAAAATTTTTCTTTTTTTAGAAAATAACAATAAAAAAGTAGCAAGTTCATTAAAAAAATTATTTATTCATAACAAGTTGTCTAGACGTCGTGATTCTAAAGTGTGTACAATTTCTTGCACCTTGACCTTTTGAATGGTCCGTTTATTACACGCCATTCTTCTGAAATTGCGGGAATTAAGCTTATTGAATTGTTTCGTAGCCGCTTTAAAGACCTTCCAAGAAGTAACGATGCAAAGCCGCTATTTTAATTGACCATTTAGCTAGCCTCGCTTCTGTTGTATCGTTGTACAACACGGAATGAGAATTTTCTTGTTTTCTTTTTCTTTAGCCATCTCAGTTTCGAATGTTGATGACGTGAGACCTGTGTTGGATTTCTATCGCGGTGAAGAGGACGTGGTTGCAGCCTTCCGCCGCAATCAAGATATCCTACGTCAACAACAAGAAGAAATGTTAGCTCAACAGCAGCAACAAAAACCCGGCAGTAGTTTCTTTGGAAGAGGAATATTTGGAAGGGTGTGTAAAATTAGTGTTTTTGAAGGAGGCTCATCATTTAAAATATTAATTCTAGTCTGTCTAGGATACTACTGGTCCTGTAGGGAGTGGGGGTCAGTGAGTGGTCAGGGAGTGGAGGTCAAGAAGTGGAGGTCAGGGAGTGAAGGTCAGGTTTTCACGAAATACACTTGGCTCGCGTCAGCGCTTAATACGCATGATTTAATACGTTTCACCGTTCGCATAAACTATAACCAGATCATGTTTAGGTGTCATGAGAAAAATTTAAACGTGCAGTGAAATAAGTATATGAGTGTAAAACCTTTTTCCACGGGAATTATTCTAAGTAAAAGGGTTAAGTTTAAAATTTTTACATTAGACACTACAAGCCTTAAGTGATTTTCCTTCTGCAAGTTTTTAGGTCTTCACGGACCTTGACGTGCAATATCTGTAATGTGTGTTTTCTTTTGTAGAGGTGAATTTCTGACTTAACAACTTTGAAGAATTCATATGGTTTGTGTGAAATGCTGTGATTTAGACAGTCTTACGTGTTAACGCAGAGAGAAAAAAAAGAATGAACAGAACAGTGCAGTTTTCATGGAAGATACAGGAAAACAATAAAGAAAGTTATACTAATGAAGTCATCAAAAGTTTTGTTCCGTTATAATAATTTCCTGTTGTTTTTTTTTTTATGTGTATTTTTTTTATAAACCATCTTATGTAGGTGTTGCGAAGTTTGATAAAGTTTATCTTAGAAATCTGGAAAGATCAAGATTTTCCCCAAGAAATTTCCTTAGCAATCGTGTTACAGAGTTCACATAAGATCACACTATAGGGAATTACCCTCTACTATCAATGTGTTCCAATTTTACTTGGGTCCGAAAATTGACGAAACTTTCCGGTTTATGTAGTTAACATTTTCTATTTTTACCTAGATTAAGAATTTTATGTAGAGGACAGTAGTATTTTATGTTATTCTGCAACAATGTTTGCTACAGCGAGAATATCAGAGTGGGTTTGCACAATACAGTAAACTATCTGAAATTGTCATAAGCATTATTCTCATTCATCTGCGGACGCGAGTGATTTTTTATTTTATATTCTTTAAAAATTTTATGCAGACGACTGCGCGTTATAAATACGGCAAATCCTCTAATCATCGCTATAACATTTTCCACTTTTAAAGGAAGGGAATTTACTGGAAGGTTCTGATCAGATGAAGGACAAAAACGTTGCTAAGATACTGCGCAAAGGATTAGTTAAAAGACGTAAAATGTTTAAGACGTTGGAACTAACACGTAAATCCAAAGGAATTTACTGATTTCCTATTAAATTGTAATATTTTAACAAAAAGATAAATTTAAAGATCGTTTACAAAGATCGTGTATTTTGATTTTGCCGCTTGAAGCAGGGATCTAAGGGAGCTTTCTAATAAGCGCGCTCTTTTCCCTCTTTAGCGATGCAGGGGCGAGGTTTAAACGAGTGCGCTTATTTATTAGAGGATTTAATGCATAGTTTTAACGACCCTTTCAAGTGACGATAACGGTTTGTCCGATACAAATAATACCTCATCGGTATAAAAAGTCGGCAAAAGGAGACGGAATTTTGAAGTGAACAACATTTTTTACCATCAAACAATTTTTACCGTTTTTCTTTTTACCAACCGAAGATGTTTTAGCCATTTTCATTTTTTGACCATTTCAGTATCTATGAAACCATATAACGGTAAAGAGAACACGAAATAACAGTCGTGTCCGCGCTCATTCTCTTTCTAAATGACGTTTCAAGTGAGCGTCGCAGAGGAAAAAGAGAACCGAGAAGAAAGAATGATGTAGAAGTTAAAGACCAAAGCAGAGAAAATGTTCAAATAAAAAAAATTAAAAAAAAAATCATTGAAATTGACTTATTTATATAGTTTTTATTGTCCTTCTGTTAAAGGAGAGGCGAACTGCGCACGGCATGGCTGCCGAACAAAAGTTCATGATGACAGTGTTGATTTTGAAGACCAGACCGACTGGCTTGGTCTGCTCCATAATAATTCCATTTAAATGTTCCAGACATCATGAAAAAAAGAGTTCTGAAACTAAGACTAAGAATGTTTTGATGTTGAAAATATTCGTAGAGTTATAAAAAATGGATTTTTTTTCACATAAAAACGACAACACATTAGACCGAAAATGTAAATCAGTCTGTTAAAAATACCAGCTTTGTTTACATCTTTGTGAGTGCTGAACTATTGATAATCGGTCTTTATATTTATCAAATTCGGCGCCATCTCATCATAACAAACTTCATAGTTCGAAGGCTCGTAGTATGTTGTAGAAAAGGGACTCAAAACATGAAAAAAAATTTGTTGTTCATGACAGATATTTTTTAAGTTCAAAGAAATTTAAACAAAGGTTATAAAATACTGTTAGTACCATAGTACGTAAAATATTATTGGTTTTTGATGTTTACTGGTAGGTACATCCAAAACCTACTTATTTTCACCCCATACTTAGTCGTGAGATATAGTTATTTATTTGTTATTCTGGCAGTTATCTTAGTAGATTTTATAATTTAGAAATCTACAATATTTTTCTCTCGCTTAAAATCTATTTTATGGCTGCCACAAAAATTCAAACTTTTATAGTCGAAATTAGATCTGAAAATTAGTCGGAAAAGTGACTAAATTCAATAATTTGGATTGCAAAAAGCTTGAAAATTCAAACTTTTATAGTCGAAATTAGATCTGGAAATTAGTCGGAAAAGTGACTAAATTCAATAATTTAGATTGCAAAAAGTGACAACATTATGTCATAAGTGACTAAATTTTTTGGCGAGTTTTATTTTTTGCTGACTATTTTAAAATGACTTTTTTTACCGATAAGATGAATCTTTTCAGGCGTGTGTTGAGGCGTACGCGTGAATTACGTTTTCGCGCGAATAAACTTTCACGAACAAATTTTTTTTTAGAATTTCGTCAACAAATTTTTGGCGAAATAAAAAATTAACAAATTTAAAGTACTAAAAGAACTTTAAGTTCAAAATGGGTAGTTTTTTTCAGAGAAAAATAAAAACACAAAAAATATTATTCGAATAAGATAACTACTTTGATAACAAATAAATAACTATATTTTACAACTAAGTATCTTTATATCTTTCTAACAACATTTATACAGAATTTTCATTGCTGTATAGGAGGTGGAAATAAGTAGGTTTTAGATGTACTTACCAGTAAACATCAAAAATAAGATCTTTCACTTGAGATAACTAAGAATATTTTACGTACTATAGTAGTAACAGCATTTTATAGTCTTCGTTTAAAACTAATATAAAATAATTAAAATATATTCGTCACATGTTGTTTAACAATTTTTGCTATTTTGATCTTTAACTTTTTCTTGTTTCGTTATTTTGTGCGTATTGACCTGTGACCATCACAATAAGGAGAAATATATTCCATTGTTTTTTAATTTAGCCACCCGTTTGGCAAATGCGTAAAAATACTCAATTATAAATAATTCAGCACTCACAAAGATGTAAACAAAACTTGTATTTTTAACAGACTGTTTTATATTTTGGGTCCAGTGTGTTGTCGTTCTCCATAGTTTTAGGTGAAAATTTACCCTTTTTTCTGTGAAAATTTTTATATCTCTACGAACATTTTCAATATCAAAACATTCTTTGTTTCTAGACTCTTTTTGTTATGATGGCTGTAACATGTAAATTGATTTGTTATGAAGCCAGTCGGTCTGGTCTTCAAAATCAACACTGTTAACATGAAACTTTTATTCAGCAGCCGTGCCGTGCGCAGTTCGCCTCTCCTTTAACATAAGTCTTCGAAAGGATTATCTAATGTCAATTTACTTTCCATCGATTCGATTATTATGCCAACCATAAAAAGTAAAAAAATGTGGAATCCACTCGGCGGCTTTTCTGAAGATTTTGGTTTGAAAAATGTAGTATCCGATATTGCTTTTTTCCTCTAGAAGTTAAAAGTTGCCAATGTCTTAAATATAATGCACTCGGACGCACCAAAAGATTTCCGTACTCGCAAAACCCAACTCAGACGGGAAGTATTAATATGATGAGTTGAATATGGTCATCGCAGGCCGTATTATATTGTCACTTACTGTCTCCATGCACAGAGTACGGCACGATCGCACGGAATAGATCTATAAATGTTTGTAGGCCATGAAAACAAAGAAAAGGTTGTAAAGAGAAATTAGGCTTTTCTGGCTGCCCGAGTGGCTTATAAATCGTCTGCTTTCAAAAAAAAAAATTTTCGTTAGTAAGTAGGTAATACCACAGAACTTTAAAAGTAAATGGCAAAATGTGAATAAAAACACATTCTGATTTCAATTGTGTATATTGCCGAAAAATACTACAAAGATATAGATGCATGTAATATTATATAATGATGCATAGTTATACAGATTGGCGCTGTAGTGTTTCAAGGACTTTGGTCTACTTGTGACGTAAATAAGGTATAATTTTCCTAACGTGTACGAAAATTAAAATCCAATGCTAAGAGAACATAGGGTGTAAAAAAATCGATATTAATTATAAAAAGAATAAATCACATTTATTAAATAAATACTATATAAATATCGTGCAGTCTTCTTTTACTTTACTTCTTTGGCAAGTTATGAATAGGAATCTAAAGATAATAACATTAAAAGTAAGGAAAAGTGCAGAGTAAAAATCCTGATTAACCCTTCACATAAACATTACACTTTTACTTATCCTTTATAATTTAAAAAAAAATAATCGCGCTCTCTTTTTACTCTGGCAATACTAAATTAGTATTCGCGACTAGTTGTGCGTACCACGAGTGTAGTTCTGCAGTAACAGGAGCTCCTACACCGCTACAAACTTCTCTGGAAGATTGTTATTTTAATAAATATAAAAATAATTTACTGACACCAACCTCAATTCCTTTATCAGCTGGTTCGAAGCCAAGGATTTGGGAGTAAAAATAGAATTCGCCATCCAGTGACGTCTGTTTGTTTTCAGATATATCAAAACCATGACCTTCGTCTGTGTAAATAGAAAAACATAATTACGTTAATGTGCTTTTTTGTATGCTTATCTACCCAAAAAAATACGACTACAATCAAGTACTTTTTTCGTCATTTTTCAAACATGGGGAGAACCGTCAAATGGTCAATACACTGTAATGGTCATGATACAAAGTCCCCACTTTTGCCTACACGTGGGCCAGGTGGACAGTGTTCAAAGTACATTCCGTAAACAACATTCCATTGCCGAACGTTGCTAAACTGTAATCAAATTCCCTAGAAATATCTGCGCGAGTATTCATTTCCTATGCAACCAAACTTTTTTGCAAACGAGTCATACTTTGACATCAGAGAATGAATCGCAAAGTGGATATAATTTTCATTTCAGACTTTCTTAATGGTTGTGATATGGTCGGATATGGTTCTGCGCATGCACATGGTAATTCCAAACCTACTTGCCAAAATACGCCATATTTTAAAACCTTTTAAAACTTGTTTTTTTGGTCAATACATTTTTTCGATATTTTGTTTTCTCTTTTCCGCATTTTCTGCTGCTAAAAATTTTGGCTTTTAGGGAATTCATACTAAAAAATCAAGACTTCTTTTTTTTCCTATTGTTCCCACAATAATTTCAACTTTCATATTTTTCATATTTTGCGTAAGATTTTTCAAACTACATTCACCAAAATTAAATTTTGTGTCTAAATTTACTTTATGTCTACCAACAACGATGGAGATTGTTTTCACACACGTACAAAATTAAAAATCCGTAATTTGAAATTGAAAAATTTAAATTAAAAATTTAAAAAAAAAATTTAAATTCCAATATTCTATTTTTAATGACTGGAAATTCAAAACTGGAAAATCTAAGGTGAGTCAATTGTTGAATATTGTTATTGAAGATATTGTCATTTTCTGTGCAAAAAATTAAATTTTAGCAACAAAGAATTAAGTGGTCCTTTGGGTACACGCATTTTGTCATCATTTGTAAACGAATTGGTTACCTCATAATTACATGTTTATAAGTTTATAAATAACAGAAAAGATTTATAGATGGTTTTTTATATAGACTTTGTTCTTAGCGAGTAAACATTGGATGAGCATACTGTAAAGCTACCTGAAAATAATAAATGACTAAGAATATATAACAACTTGAAAACTAGGTTGTAAGTTCAGCTGACGATGCAATGGAAAGGCAACCATTGGGTAGCATCTTAGAAACAACATGATGCAGGAGCTGCATAACTATCTCGCATGTCGATGGCAATTACACTTCACTGCATCAATATATTTTTAATTTATTAACGGGGTCATTTCACAAAACCTAAAAATTGATTTACAGCTGTTCCTGGCGTGAGGAATATGATGCATGGCTGTGATAATTACTGACTTTTTATATTTATCTATTAGACGCCTGCATGTGACCCATACCTCAGAGAGCCTTTGGCCATTTCTCGAAAATACCGCTTAAAAAATCTTATTAAATCCTATAATGGGGAAATTCATTAGGTTTTTCTTAGAACTTAAAAGTCACAACACAACTTTACATTTTGCAAAAAAAATTCTAAAAAACTTTGTATTCTGCATCAATAAATTATTTTGCGTTAATTCGCCAGCCGTCGAACCGGTTTCACAAATGATTATTATAAAAGCCGTCAAATTAAATATTTTTACTCAAGGCGTAATGGCTCAGTGGCTAAGGCGTCGTAACGTGAACCCAGAGGTCGTGGGTTCGAATCCACCCGAAGGCAGTTTTTCTAAAAAAAGTTGCGTAAAAAAGCTCGTTGATGACGTTTCAATTGACCATTTGGGACATAGTTAGGAGTTGGAAACCAACACTAACCTCGCAGGCGAGATAGTAAAAAGTTACCTTTAAATAGTATATAAGCACACGGAACCCCAGCATTATTTAATACATCAAACATGTCTTTAGATTGATCTGGAGGAACAACCTAAAAAACACAAGTATAAAATAATTTTTAAATGTTTCATGTTAGTTTTATGTTTTTGCACGGTTAGGTTTTGAGATTTAACAGGCATAGAGAAACCCAGCTTTGCAGAATATATTTTTGCAGATGACAAGTAATAAGGTACAAAATAATATTATAAAAATACCTTGTCAAGTTTTCCTTGGAAAAAAGCACAAGGCGTTCTAAAATCTTCTGGATAATTGTATGGTGACCGATCTTCGTATATTTGCTTTTGTTCGGGATATTCAGCAATCATCATGTCGCAGTAACGACTTTCAAATTTATGAGTGTCTTCGGCCAAGGCTGACATCTTACTGACACCATAGTAACTCGCCCCTGCTGCAAATGTTTTCGGAATGTTTTTGTCAAAGGTGAGATCAGCTAAAGTGGTATAACCGCCTGCTGAACCACCACTGATGCAAAGCTTCTTACCATCCACCCGGCCATCGTTAACCAAATGCATTGCTGCAGCGATAGTATCCTGAATATCGTAGACACCCCAGCTGCAAAGAAACGTGCATAATTCAATACCGCAAATAAGTTTGTAGGTTAAATTCCAAAACGTTATAAAGCGATTCTTATACACCTCTTCAGCCAGTTATAAGCCAATAAGTTTTAATAACAGATTTGTGGGAATCCGAATAAAAAAATCAGGTTTAGATACGATACGAGAAAAGACTCTGGAACATTTTAAGAAAAGCAGAGAACAGACAATTTCCTACTTTCCACGAAGTGATTTTCTGAACTTTGTTCCATAACTCGTGCTTCCTCTGTAATCGACATCAAACACAGCAAAACCTCTTGATGTGAAGTATTGTTTCAACAGATCCATTCCTAAGCTAGCTGCACCTGTTGGTCCACCATGAATTTTGATCAGTAATGGAGGAAGCGTACCGGCTGGAGCCTTGTAATCAGCATTCTGAATTGAAAAAGGGAAATGTGATAATAATTAAACACTTAATTGGCTTATATTTCACGGATTGCTGTATTCATTATATTTTATGGAGATTTCTCTACTATAGATTAAATTTTCATGACCAACCTTTGGTGGGTAATAGTAGCCATAGGCATCCACACCATCTGCTACAGCAAATGTTTCCTTTGTAGGTACTGACAGATAAGCAGCATCCACAGGACACTCCGCAGATTTGTGAAGCACTCTTAATTTTTGATTGTCAAGGTCGTATTGAAGAATACATTGCGGCTCAATTGAATTAACTGCATGCATGTACAAGTACTTTCCCTTAGATGGCTGAAATACGCAACTGCTAATGCTGGCACCACCAACATCTATTAGTTCCCTTTTGCCAGTGGAAATTGTTAGAATATACAGCTTCTGCAACAAAAACAAAAATTTTATGTAAAATAAAGCAACAAACACATCCATCAAATTGACAGACATAAAATTTTTTTACCAGAGTTGCAATGATACAAATACAATGTTTGTTAATAAATCCATTTGAATATAATTTTCAATCTGACTATATTTAAGAAAAACTAATTTTTCAGATATAAAATAGGCTTACATGATCATAAATAACAGCAACAAGATCTTTGTTAGTAGGATGAGGGGAGTAGGATCTGTCTCCAAAATTCCAACACGGTGAGCCGATCTCCTCAGCTTTTTCATAAATATTTCTTGGATTAGAAGATTGAAGATCGTGAAGATATAAGTTCCACCATCCTGTCTTGTCACAGATGTACATCAAGTTGTTGTCGCAATTCCACTGTGGTTCCATGAAATTCACATTTGGTTCACCCGCAACCTAATACATTTGTTATAAAATGTATACAGATGCTTTTAAGAAAAAAGTTCAGTTAAATAAAATGTTAAAGTTAAGCTAAATAAAATGTCTCAGTTAAAAATAATGCTTTGATAATAAAAGAATACGTTTCTAGGTCCAATCCCTTTTTATGGTTTTCCTACCTGCCTTTTATTTGTAACTTCAACCTTACTTTCACCATAAGAAACATCAGCCACCCAGAGTTGTGTATCATCCCAAGGCTAAAGAATTAGTATGTTTATAATGTGTAAAATTTAGACAAAATAATTAAACAAGACATTTTGATTTATTAGAAATGGAATATTATACCATGTTGGGATGTGACCACTCCATCCAAGCTATTCTCTTTCCATCTGGTGACACACGTGGAAAGGAGTAAAATTTTTTTCCAGATGCCTAAAACAACAACAGAAATAGGTAAAGAAAGAAAAAACAGATACCTCATCTATGTGGTTTACTTAAGCATGTAACCTTACCACAACAGTTTCTTCGCCATTTGAAACATTCACACAAATAATAAGATTTGTACATTCAGCCTTCTCATCACTGTGATCTTCCCTGACACAAAAAAATAATTTAGGACTGGTCGAAAAATCAGGATCAGCATATCGAAATACAGTATCTTTATGAGTAACAGCCACTGGCGAAGCTTCTGGTGAGGCTTGCGAGTAAATCTTATTGTCCTAAAAAGACAGTAACAAGAAGATTTGGTGTCTTCAGTTAATTTATTACAAATACACTGCAAATAACCACGAGCTGTACCTCTTTAACAGAGTAATTCATAAAATACAATGTTCCATTGTTGACACAGTAAGCCGCACCACCATACTCATGGACTGAATCAGCAACGTTGAAAGCACCATTCGTCCATCGTGTTGGAGCTGATTTAGTTTCATTAACATGTTTGCTAAACACAATTGTTTTTCCACTCTCCTGAGGATGCAACTCAGACCAGTAAACAATGTCTGTTATAACATTAAACAGAGAAAGACATGATGGAAGATTTTACAAGTGTTTTAGTAGTATATAGATTTAAGCAGTGCTGCACAGAAAATTTTAGAGACACTTTTTCAGGTGAAAGAAATGTTATCCATTATCCATGTACTGACAATATTTTAAATGCAGTGCTTGACAAAAATAAATTTTTAACACCCGAGAAAAAAGGAAATTTTAATTACAGCAGCGACTGTCATTATTATTAATGTTTGAAAATAACAATTAAACTATAATAATAAGGGTAAAATGTAAAATTTAATTTTGTACATATATACTGATTGAAATAGTTACATTTGCAAGTTCAGATAAATCAAAATGCAAAACAAATGATGAATAACTGTTGCCATCATCAAATATTTGTGGGAACAGCAACAAGAATAAAAATAGTTGTATATATTTCTATTTGTTGTGTCAAGTAAAAAAGTTCAAAAATAACTCTTGCATTTTCTACAAAAATTTTATTATAACAAGTGAATGATAAAATGACACTGACATATTTGAAATATACTATAGTTGTTATCCTGCTAAAAATCCCACAGTGGATCGCTTGTAGTACATAATTCTCACATCGCTATTTTGCCGCCTGTTTACATGAAGAAGGCGATTTCAATTAACTTAAATCAAAATTGTTTAAATATATAATTTAAATTTTTTTCCATGTGGATAGAAATAAAAATAAAAAGTTGTGGTTCATAAACATGGCCAATCCCAGCCAGAAGCTTTCTTTGAAACTATGTGAAAAGATTGTTAGTTGTATCATCATTATTCATCATTCTCGGCCTAACGTCCGTTTTCCATGCTAGCATGGGTTGGACGGGGTATATTAATGACCCTCTTCCAATCTGATCTAGACTGTGTTAGATCTAAACTCAACTTCCTCTGTATCAAGTCTGTCCTTATAACCTCCTGCCAAGTCTTTCTCGGTCTGCCTCTGGGCTTTGCCCCAGGAACTATCAAGTCTCTACACTTTCTTACCCAATTATCCTCCTCCATTCTTTCCAAGTGCCCCAGCCAATTCAATCTTCTTATCTGGATAACATCTTTAATTCTACGGATACTTAGCCTGCTTCTTAGCTCATATATTATAGCTGTATATATTACCAAAAAGTTATATACACTATGGAATAATATTTTTTGAAAGAAAAAAGATCAAAAGGGGTTACCATATCCTTAAAATGATTTCAAAATATTTTTAAGAAAATTTTTTTTCCAGCGGCAGTTAAACTACATTGTGGACCAACTACACACCTGGACTTTGAGCATCAACATAGAGCCTTTTGATTGATATAGATGAATCACATGCTAGTTTGCTTGATAGAGGACTAGCCCAACTTCCATATGCAGCTTCAATCATGACTAAAAACAAACAAAGAAGTAATTTACTTTCAGTTTGTTTATTTGTGACAGTAGGCTAGAATACAATTAATTTTTAAAACAGCTTTTTAATAACATGCAACTATTTGTATAGTTAAACCTCATGCAAAATTAAAGCGTGCTGTTGAATCTATCCAGTTGTATCTATGCCTGTTTGAAGCCTGGCACCAAAAACTGTTTCTTTCTGAAATCTCTGATTAGTTATGATTCTTTTGTTAGTAGGCATGATTGACATATATAATGAATACTTTTTTATAAAATCATTTTGTAAAAAATTAACACGAAATAAGGACAGTTAGGCATAATTTTTAAGACCATTCTCAGGGAAAATTTGAAAAAACATTTATCATAATCTTATAAAGATTCAAGTGAGAATATCCCACTAATTGTAAAAATATGCTATATAGTGTCAAGACTTGATTTAACAGGAGCGGGTGATGGATATATCAAACCTTTTTGCCAAAAGTATTTAAGCTCTGAGGACGAGAATTACAGCATTCATTGTGGTTCTGAACACTGGGGCTAAAATATGCTATCAGATGTATATTTTTTAATTTTTGTTTATAACAAAGTTATTGCCCCTATAACTCAAAAATTAAATGTTAAGAAAAAAATATATGTTTCCTGATATACAAATTCAGCAACCTAAATGCAAATTTTTCCATAAAATAAAAATAATCCAGAATATAATTTTTTTAGTAAATTCTACCCAGCAAAGCTACCAATAATTGTTTTGCTTGTGACTATATTCCTTTTTTCTGAAATTCGATTTCATATGATGAACGAGCATAGAAAGTTATTTTTTGAAGAAATTCTGGTAAAATGGTATAATTTTGCATAATTAGCAAAAAAATCAAATCCAAGCTAATACTACATATATCTTAATAACCAATAGTTTTTTTGAAAAAAATAAAATCCAGAACAATGAATAATGAAAACTGTCGAAAATAAAAACGATAACTGTCGAAAATAAAAACAAGAACTGTTAAAAAGAAACGAGAACTGTCAAAATAAGAAATAGAACTGTCAAAATAGACTGAAAACTGTCAAAATAAAAGCGAGAAATGTGACACCTCAGGGCATCATATTTCTAGGAGTTTAGCCTGCAGCAGGAGATAAGCTGTAATTCTGAAGCTGTGTTTTACTATTGAGAACAAATTAAGAACATATCAGGCCGAAAAAAGCTCATTTTTTATTTGTAAATGAAGATTGTCAAAATAGAGAATATGGAATATATAGCTAGCTAGCTATACAGCTACTTACTTTGTAAACAATACAAAATTCCATGTTTGTTATTGACCTGTCCGATTGTGAGCTGACGTTAACACAAATTAGACCTACCTGCACAACAAATTTTCGTACTTGAATTCACGTCCGTTCACCAGGCAAAGCAAAACAGAAAAGGGCGTGCAGAGCCCTAAATGGATACTTCTAATTTAGGATTTATCGCTAAAAGAAAGGAAAACGTTGATTGAGTAAATATGCATGAAGTTCCGCATTAAAATTTCTCTCCACCAGATTGTTTATTATATCTATCATCTTTAGTTACACAGGATCCAGACATTTTGTTAGCCAGGACGGTGTACCTTTAATTTAAATTCACAAAATAAATATTATTTTTATCCCATGAGGCCTAATAAATTAACTTTCTCCATCACTGAGACTTTTAGAAATCCATAGTTATCCCGCCTGTCTTTTGTGGATATGCTTTGCCAAAGGGTTTAAAATATAGCGTGCAGAGATGATGGTTTTCCACCGAGGTCCAGACAAAACAAACTCCAACCATCTCGGGGTTTTCCCACGCATGTTTTTTGTGTGCAATTGTTACATGGGAACAGCATTGCATTGAGAAAATAATAATAAAATGGCTTTTTTGGATAGAATTCAGGGTTGTTTAGTTGGAGCTAATGTTGGTGATTGTTTGGGCTCGTTCTTCGAAGGAGGTTTCTGGGATTGCACTATCGACACACAACAAATAATTCACAAAATTGGAATTAAAAAAATTGCTAAAAAAGAAAACGAAAGTATACGATTTACAGGTGATTTATTATTTAAAATACACCCATTAAATTACCCATTAAATTAGGTTATAGCAGCCAGCTAGCTAGCTAGTCACCTAATTTAATGGGTGTATTCTTGGATTGGTTTAAACATAAATTCAGCATCAAAATTTATGGAAACTTGCAAATTTTCAATTTTATTTACTAAGTACAACTACTACCCTCTGCCAAAATTCGATGTTTTATGAAGAAATGACCACGTAAATTAACTACAGTGGAAATGTTTCACCGCAGTTGAGTATTACGATCAAACTCTTATAAAATTTAAAAAACTTTAAAATATAATAAATCCTGTTGTAATAATCATAGCTAGCTATATAATATTGTATTCAAAATTTCCTATCCATATAATTTTTGCTGATAAATCCAAATATGCCACTCATTTACCCCAAAAGTGTTTTTGTTTATATACTCCTTTAAAATTTGATGATGATAACCCAGATACGAGAATAGCTAGCTACCAAGCCTGTACTGTCAATATAATTCATAAGAAAACTAAATTAAATAAAGGAACTTGAATTAAAAATTGTCATGAGCAAATGACACATCAGCTTAGTGAAACAAGACTTTAGGCCTACAAGACTTCATGCCAAGGAAGCATTTTTAGCCCTCTCTCATATTTTGTAATACTAATGATAGACATAAACTCGGATATTATTTTGCAACATTGGATAAGTTTTTGCTAAACACATCCTCATTTCCAAAACGGTAAAATTTGGTATTATATATTATACATAAATATTATACGGCGACAAGTATTCAATATGGGCGATTAAATGTTACCATAACCCTGGGTTAACCCCAGCCATATGAGGGAAATAGGGAAGATGGCACATAGTGTGGGCTGTCAGATGCTGCAGGGAGTTGTCTGGTATAGTTCAGACCCTAATTAGGTATATATGCGTAGCCCAAATCGAACATTAAATACTTCAGGACTGTCCATCTATGCCATGCCCTCCCTGGATATCCCTTAATATTTGTGAGGCTAGCCAGTAACATATGCATATCTAATATCTATCTAACTATCTATATATGTACTTTAACAGTGAGAAATTTAAACTGGAGTAATACACATGCAGCAAAACTATTCTCTCAAAAACATACGTTGCTCTAACAGCAAAGATTTATTCTGTTGGCAGTATAGGACCGTTTATTTTGTATATACAGGAGTATATATCATACCTTTTTGCCCACAGTTTCTACTGGCAAAATAAATTGAGATTAACTACTGACAGAATAAACCAAGTATATATATCTATTTTAGCAGTAAAATGAAAATATTATTTCTGGAAAATAAAAGAAAACAATTTAAATCTGCTTGTTTCAAGCTCCACGACGGAAAATTGTTAGTTAAATATAATTTTTTTCTTCCTTAAAATGTTAGACGTTTTTAGCAATATCTGGTAACATTAGAGTGGTCCTTGAAAGTTATAGGACTCAATAATTTTAGAATTTTTGCCTGTTTCTGAGATACCTGGATCCTACTACAGTTAGTTTCACGCTACATAAATCAAAGTTGGTTAGCATATGTTGTTAGATCTGTGCAAATTATTTTTGAATAAAGTGGCTTCCAATTCATTAATCATTGCACTCAGGGAGAATTCACTTTCGCCATTCAATTGGTACACTTGGAATTAATGTAATGTGACAAAAGTCATATAAAAGGACTAATGTAGTCTATCCTATAAACCCCTGCCAGGAATTAAACCTGGATATCTTACAAAATTCTTTGTAAGGATCTTACCATTAGACCACAGGAGTTTTACACTAAAAACCACAGGAAATGAATGCAAGTGTTTTTTTAAAAAAATGAATTTTACTAAAAGTAATAAAAACAAGAGATAGTCGACAACATACATGCATATGTCACCCACTATAGTTTATAATCTGCACTATAAAGTAACAAAATGAATCTGGAACGCATACATACATGATTTCAAACTGACTGTGGTTTCATGTTTGAATTAATATGAATGTTATTAGACAAAATTTAGCCAACCAACTTGTGGACGATGTTATAAAAAGCTTTGATTTTATTGAATTTTAAAACCCTGGTAACAAAAGATCGAATTAATTTATTTTTGGTAACGCCTCGTCAAATGGTTTTAACATAAGATTAATTTGGAGAGAGAATAACTTTTTTTTGCCTTCTTGTATTTTCTCGATGTTTCTTTCTTATGAGAACTCATAGTGTTGACTTTGAACTTGTACTCTCTAAATATCTCTTCTAACTTTGCCATGTTTAGAGGTTTTTTTTCCTTTTGCTACACTGCAGTTCCTATGTATTCTTCTCTTTTCTAAGAACATATAGCAACTGCCAGGTTCTTTGCAAATTTCTTATAGGTTGTGATTGGTATAAGTCTTTTGTATTTCAGCGAAGGACAGCTCGTTTTTTCCTGTGTTTGGTATGACGTCCTAATATTTCCCATCTACATAACATAAATTGGCAAATTATTTTTCAAGGAAAAAAATATTCCATTCCATAAGCGGTCTCTACAGATGTAGACTTAAGAATGCCCTGCAAGTAAATATTATTTGCTTTTATTATAGCAGTTTGTTGCGCAATCAAATGTTTTGTTGCAAAAGGCTTGGAAGACATAGGCACTGTAGTATTGTTGGGTTACTACTGTATCAACCTGTGTTGCACATTTGAGGGCAGCCTGTTCGACCTATAATATAAATTATTTACCACACATGACCAATTTGTACCACTAGTAAAATGAAAGAATATAATTTTGTTAATTTACCCTAAAGTAAATGGTTCGTTATCTGGTATTTTTGTTATGTTTGTTAAGGGATATTTCACAGATATGGGTGAGGATGCCGGGACTAGGGAAAACACACAATACGAACTCTCCTGTGCATGTTATTGAAATAAAGACGCTCTCCTCCAGCCAACACCTATCCTAAACACTAACTTATCGGCTCAAAAAAAATTATCTTTGTTTACTTTCTCTCTTCTTTTGCAACTTCTCATTGTTTTCTTTTTCTTTTTCTTACAATTTCTTGTGTTTCCTTTTCTCTCTCTTTTCACCTTCTTGTTGTTTCTTGTCTCTCTTTTTTAAACCTTGTGTTGTTTCCTTTCTGACTTTGTACAATTGCTCTTGTTAGCTATTATCTCTATAGTACACACAAGACTTACTTTTGCAGTGAAAACATTGGTACTAAAGTTTGGCAACAAAACTGGAACATAGACATAGACCTGGTACATAGACCTAGTATTGAGTGACAGTGATGAGATTAGGTAATGATACGTAACCTGTCCAAGAACTCTGATATTGATTTAAATATTGGCGTGGAAAATACATCTGCTTTCAGACAAATGGCTTTGAACATTGACCTGCATGTGACATAATAACAGATTGAAATCCCACCTGGCAGTGAAAAAGAACAATTTTCTTATTAACGTCGTGATATTCTTACACTTTGCCGAATGTGAACAATAGCTTTATTATCTATGCATAAAACAACTTCCTTATTTACCCAACTTTCGCCCCAACAAAACGTGGCAACTACAATGGTTAAAAGCTCACAAAAAACTGATGCTATAATTGTTTTGGAAATAAAAGGTTATGAAAATCACCAACTGTCATAGTACCCTCCTAGGCCTATCCTGATGCATCTGCATATAAATCAGCCTTATTATAATAAAGAGTATGTGTATGAAACAAGGCAACCCTGTTCCAAGATGGTAAGAAGTCCAGCCACCACTCAATATTTTTTCTTGCTTCAACTGATAAATACACATGATGATGCAAGTGTGTCACAGTGGTTGGCAAATCAATTAATCAAATCAATCATGTAAAGTCTCCCAAGTAGAAACCCACAAGTTATCCTTCCCTGCCATTTTCTGAGATAAAGAGACTTTGGGTGTCCCATCAACGTTTTTTAATGTTCAAATCGAATTCACTAGCCACGTCCATAGGAAGAGATGTACAAGAAGCCAACAACGTTAAAGAAGGTGGAGATATAGGAGAGAGCATCAAAATTCACATACTTGCACAACTTTATCTTGCAAATGTTTAGGTATAAGGGCAAACACAAACTAGAAATCAAGAGTACCTTGCTGTGAGCCTCGCTGCGAACAGCGTTAACCTGCTTGAAGTCACCTCGAGGTTGAACAAAATTTTGGTGGCTGACTAAATTTTGCAGCTCCTGACGAAGTTTTCATATTGTTAAAAAATGTAAGTGAATCCCCAGAACGAACTGAGATCGCTTTGGTACTTGAGGGCATTCAGTGCTGTCATCACTCTCCTTCATGGCGAGTTCTTCACTACTCAAGTTGCTGTGGTCGGCATGACTGAGACCTGCTTCATGCCCAGAATTTACTTAAAGAGGAATACAAGCACTAGATTGTGCACAAATATTTTTCTTAACTGACAAAATCATGTTTGCTTCACGTCAAAATTTAGTAAATAGCTCATGGGCGAGCTGGGGAGATGGTTAAGGCTTTCATTGGCATATTAAACAAGTTTGACATTTGGACAAGGGATTACTTGCCCAAGGCCACCAAATCTTTAACAGTGCCCAGATAAGGTCCACAACCACAGCAGTGTTTACAAACTGTTTTGGATGCCATAATCTGTATCAAGTATAAACCCAAAGGATTGATATAGTATAGTGATGTGATATAGCTATAGTTTAGCTAGCTATATGTATATAGCTATGGATAGCCTAGTTATATTGCTAGCAAAGTATGCTCGAAACATGAGGAAATTTTGTTTATTTTTCCAAGTCAATCCTGTCAGCTTAGGTCAGAGGCCAAGTTATATGAAATCCTGAATTTATATGCTACAGACTAGTTACGAGACAAGGTTTAGTATCCTGGCTAATTAAACAATACCCAATGTGGGTAGACAAAGTATTATGCACTTGTATTGAAGTTAGAACTGTTTATACATATTTTAGGTTACTCTGCCAGCTAGCAACCTACTGAGAACTGCAATTAACATGAGCTATACTGTGTTTAGCTCCATTTAATTCTGTTCTATTTTTACTGTTTCTTTCTCAGTTTTAACAGTGACATTGCCAGTTAAATTTCTAGCAATCTGTTTATTGTTTCTTCGACACCTCTGTTGTTATTCTATTTTAATTGTTTTTTTATCTCTAAATGTTAACAAAAATTAAGATTTCACAATTACTATCTGCAAAAATGTCAAATTGCTTGGTTCGTATAATTTTCTAACAACTTTTTAAAAATTTGGTTTATCATTTTCCTTTGTAATTTTCCTCCCAGGTTTTCTCTTTCATGTCAGATATTTAAAGAGCTTTGAAAACAAGTGTTATTTTACTATAACCAATTTTTTTTTACAAAGGTTTTATGTTTTCTGCTGAGTTGACTTTTCCTTTCTTTCTTTTCCTTTTTTTAATTTTTTAATTTTTAAAAATTTTTTTTTTTTTACCTTTTTCTTTTTTTCGCTCACTTTCACAGTTTGAAACCATATCTAATAACTGTGTCCTAATCCTTTCATCCTTCTCTTTGCTGCTTTCGAATTTGTGCATATCTCACATCAATATAATATTTTCAACACCTTTATTTCTAAATTAGTCTTGACATCTGAATTGTATCTGAATCTGAATTAGTCTATTCATTTTTAAACAATTTTAGTTTATGTATAAAATTAAAGGTCACAAATACCATTTAAATAATGATTTCTGCTTGTAAATAAGATTTCTGCGACTTGTTAGGTCTTATTTTTGATTTATTTTGTTAATGATTCCAATTAATGTTTTACCTAAATTAAAATAAAATAGCCCATTTCGTGAACTTCAACAATTTTTTGATAAAACCTAAGTTAAATCTTAACTTTAAACAACCTGCAAATTGAACAACGTGTTCTGTGTTTTAGTGCTGTGAATTAAATAATGCGTTCTGTATTTTAGTGATCATTTGTTGCATAATGAAATACAACAATACATGAAATACTTAACAACTTTGTTTACAGATGCAAAACGTATTGTATTAAAGTTGCCACTAAAAGTTAGTTCATTCATTTTGCAGTGAGAAACCTCTTTCCTAGGTTTTCCATTGAGGAACTTTAACAGTGGTTCTTAATTAAGAGCAGGTACAGGTAAAACCGTCTATTTTAGAATTTTGGATAGAAACGTCAAGAATTAACAGCTGTTTTTAAAAAATGTTTGACAAAGCAGGTGTAATAATTTAAGGTTTTGATACAACAGCATGGCTTGCTTGTAAAGAAGAACAAAAAAAAGAAATTTGGTGACTAATTAAAATAGTGCTGATGTAATAGACGGTGTATTTCAAAACATATATCCTTGAATCAGCAATAATTTGCTGCGATAAAGTCACACATTGAAAAATCTGCAGGACTTGTGCAATTACATATGTGAAAAAGAATCCAAATAAATAATAACAAAAAAAGAAAAAATATTTTTCTAAAGTATAGTTCGGTTGCCTTCTACAGCAATGCCTGAACATTAGAAGCTCTAAGCCAAATATCAATTAACATATTCTTGCACTTCAAATACATCAAAAAAACAATTTTGCCACCACTTGTGGTTAAATAAAATCATTGACAATGCTAAAATTATTAAAAATCTCTAATAGACCAGAATAACAAAGTTATTTGTGTACTACCCCTGCACAAAAGAAGTTATAGTCACAAGAAACTAGTACTAGCTTGAACAAAGGAGGTAGTCTTGTTTGCTTACTGAGATTTAGTCTGTGAAATACAGAATTGTGAAAGTTTATTGAAAAAAAAATTTAACCGTTTAAAGAGGATGGAATGCAGTCGTAACTGATATATAGTGTTTTGTACACAATGTGTTAAAGAGACATGTCCCCTTTATGTATGTATAAATATATTTTCTATATATATATATATAGATATGTATAAACATGACAATTTTACTTTAGTAGTGTGATGTTTTTGTGCTGGATGAAGGGGCATATTATAAAGTTTATTTTGCTATTCCAGGCTATCAGAGTCTTAAATTAAGGCAAAAAAACAGTGCTTCCAATAAATGAGACACTGCGTCATTCTACTGGGACTAAAATAATTAATTTTGACCTACAGGTCATGTCCTCCAAGAAATGTGTCAACAAGATTCAACAAATGTTTCTGTGACTTCTGTTAATTGATTCAATACTTGGCTAAATTATAACATTTTCTCTTTCTAGATGACACTTCAATGAGTAAATCAGTATGCTCTTCTTTGCTAACCTGCAAAAAATTTAATGCAGTTGATATGGCTACTAGATTTACAAAAGAATATGAAAGGGAGGGATGGCGAGGTTATGGTGGTGGTGTAACTGATGTCTTTAAATTTTGGCGAGACAAGGGAATTAAGAAACGGAATGTTTTCAAACAGGCGAATCGTCAGTTTGAAGGATCTGGTTTCTTACGGAAATGGTGCTGCAATGAGAGTTGCACCTGTTGCTGTCTTTGCAAAGTCAAAAACAGATTGTATACAGGTGAGTTTGCTTCTCAAGCTGTCTAAAAAATGTGTAGTGTATCATAAACATTTGTAGCATATTTCCACCTTCACATTAAGTTTGATTTAATACATATTAATCTCAAAGCAATTTCGTGGAAAGATGTCTGTCATACTAGTCTAAATTCATTTTAATTTGTATTTTAGCTTGCAAAGCAGTCAGCACAATTAACACATAGCCATAGTATGGGTATACTGGAGCTATTTTGCAAGCACTGGCTGTCTATCAAGCCTTACACAGTACATCTGCGATTGATCCTTTCGCATTTTTAAAAAATTTAAAGGAAGATATATCAGCACTGGAAGAAGATGACAGGAGTACACGAAGAAGAAGTTACAGCTTTTAAAATGTCAGACGATTCAGACACTGGGTATATATGACCATTACCTTCTTTAGTTGTAATAAAAATATGATTTTTTCCTTCCTTTAGTTGTATAAAAATGTATTTAGATTGCCTTAAAGCTATTAGAAATTGTTATTAATTTTTTATTTTTGAAAAAAATCTGATGACATCTATGAAAATATTTAATTTTTGTTTTTTTAGAGATTTTGATGCTAAACTTGAAAAACTACATGAGTGGACCTGTGGCCCATCATTCACTTTTACAAAGCAGCTTGGTACCATTGAAGATTTGCTCAGAATACATAGCACAGAAATAGATACTGCTACTGTGGTAACAAAACTCGGAAATGGCATATCAGCTCAAGAGGCTGTTCCAGCTGCATTATATTCGTTCCTACGAAATATCAACAATACTTTTGAGGAAACTTTATATTACACAATATCGCTTGGAGGAGACACAGACACAATAGGAAGCATGTGCGCTGCTATGGCTGGTGCGTATCAAGGTTTTACTAATATTCCGCCCGAGTGGGTAAAAGCATGCGAAGGATGTCAGGAAATGATTGTTTTTGCTGACAGGTTTAATGAGGAAATCTAAATAAAGAATATCTTTTGCAGACTAATTTAAGGTTGCTACATTAATCCAGGTCGTGCGATTTAATCAATGTCTTGGTTATTCTAAAATATGATAGTATTTGTGACGAATAGTAAAATTGTCTTAGAATTTTTTCAGAGATTTTTTAATAAACTGACTCTCTTATCTTTATGTTTTGCATATTTTCAAAATGATATCTTAAATTATTGTAAAATTATTTTATTGAATATTTATATATATATTTAAAGACATGTATTGTAAACCAAAGAGATGAAAATTACTTAAAATTATTGAAAAGTTGGTACTATTTGTTAGATTTATGTTTCTTATAATATAAAAATATGTAACTATTTTTATATCTTCTTTATTTTTCGATCACAAAATGTGTATTTTTTACTAATGGTTGCCTCCATTATCGAATAAAAACCAACCCAGTTTTTGTATATTTTGTTGTTCATGATGTCACATGAATGTAGAGCAATAAGGTTTGAAAAGTAATGACGGAAGATTCCCCAAATTGTTGTAAATTATAAATATGCAATACAAATATTACATCCTAAATTCAGAAAAACCTTTAACCTGTTATTTTTGTTTTTGTTTTTACAGTATATTTTTTTTTAATATTGTCACATATTTGTGTAATTATTTGCTTATTCACTGTTGTTATTTAAATATGTGTCAGCTATGTTACCGCCAAAATACGTGACACATTAGTAGTAGTTGACAGAATAGAATATTCTCATTGCAACTGTTGTGATAGTTACAGTGGTACCCCCTTAAATATCTCAAAAACCAATGTCCTATATGTTTGTAAAGATAAAATTATACAGTTCATATTGACACTATCATAAGCATTTAAGCCCAACTTATCAATTGTTATTTTTCTTTTAACAAAAGTTCTTTATTCAGATAGTTTTCTGTACTATTTGAATTAATCTATATTATTCAACTCCAATTGCTTTAACATCTAGATATGACTAAATAAAACTATGGCGTTTCGAGCTGTTTATGTTATCGAAGTCAAAATTGTGGATAAAAAGCTTTTGTCTAACGTGCTATTTAAAAGGTTAGTTTTTTACATTACATTTTTTTGAAAATATTTCCAATCAGTGATTTATTGGCATTTGCGTCCAATTAACTTGTCATAAATTAAATCTGCTAGTTTTTAGTGCAATAGGATGTATATTATGGCATTGAGCTGGTGAATAATATGTGTGTGAATAATTTGATCAGTCTTCTTTACAGCTAAATATATTTTTTTAACTATTTAATATTTCAACATCTTCCTTTTAGTGTATTATGAATGTTTATTCAGGATTTGAGGAATTTCTCTTTGGGGATATTTCAGGGCTAAACTTTGAATTTTTTTGCTTTGTCTTAATATATTTTTGGATGCTCGAAAGTAGTGCTTCCTAGAGTCTAAAATTCTCAATGTAAGCTAGGTTCTTAATGTGTTGTTTTATGTAATGTTTACCTTGCTGAGATTACACATTTGAGTTTTATACCGATTCCAGGATAAAAACTTATCTGGTTATCCAGAGACAAAGGGATTGACTTTGTCTATTTTTCCAGAAGAAACTCTATAGATAGGTATAAGATTCTATAAACAATGTTTGTTCCTTAAGCCATGCTAAGAAAACAATGCTTAACAGGAAAAGTTTAACAAGTGTAAAATAATATCTTTGCATATTTCCCAGGGCTTATAATACATATTTGGGACATTTTCAGTCACAGTTTGAAAAGGTGTATTTGTTTTTTTCGCATTGTGTATATAAAGTCTTTCATTTCAACTATAACATGAAATTATTAATATCATCACTAATACAGGGTAAAATGTACATAATAACAATGTGATATCCATGTTGACATCAACTGAAGTGTTTCCATATCTTTTCCTTCCAAATTAGTTGACTACCCTTTACTCAAACTGAAAATACCGAAGTGAAATGGCAACAACAAAAAATAAAAAGAACATTAAATCAAATGGGGAAGTTAAAAAATACTGAAGTAAAATTAAAAGTTGGGAAAGTAACTGTAAAGTATGCTGAAGGGATTATTTAAAAAACGCCCAAGGGAAGCGATACCTCTGTGTCATTGTTCACGCAGTTGTTATTCTATGTTGGGTGTGTTGAAAAAAAAATATTTTCTTAAAAATGACTTAACCGCCTAAACATATTGAGTATTTTTGCTTGTATTGGATATATTGTGTTATTTTTAAGATCATTTCCTGTAATAGAGAAGAAATGTCGCAAATATTTTGGAGATGAAAAGTACAATGGTGTTCCAATTAATTTGCGGAATTAATTGTGAAAGAACTTGACCTCTACAGAGAGGACAATGAGGTAGCATAATTTTTCTGCTTGTTTTAGCTTATATAGGAAGTGCAATCCAGTCTCTGGATTGTCAAAACTTGCAATAACTAGTTTGCCAACTGCCATATTAATATGTTTTATGTTTCATGAAATACTCTATTTACTGTCATGGATATTATTTTTAGAAATAATTTTTTGACCTCTGTAAATTTATAAAAACTACAGGACAATGGTACTGGTCAATTTATATTTTATAACTAAAGTGTAGATTCAATACTGGATAACCACATGTAATTAATTAAAAATGCTCAAACTGTGCATGATTTGGTTTCAGAAAATCAAAATATCACCGAAAAAGAACAAAAGAACAAGACGTGACATTGACATGACATAAAGCTAGTGACGTGGCAGACTAGTTTTTCTTGCTCCAATTTCATTTTATTTGCTGCCTACTAATAAAAAAAAACGTTTCAGTGGTAGAAGTTTGTTTACACACATCAAAACTTCATTCAAACAACCACTCAGCACTTTAAGTTGTATTAATGTGTAGAAATGTTTTTAACTATTTTTTTGTATAAATACACTAACAATTTGAATGTATATATACATCTAAATATTTTGTGGCTACATGCTTTTTTAAAGGTACAAAATGTCAGGCCTTAATATATTCTAACGCATAAGATAAGATAGTTTATTTTCTACTTTAACTACATTTACAAGAATCTAGTTTAAAACAAAATAAAAAAAATAATCGTGAATAACATCAATATACTAAATAAAACGCTGATTAATCTAAATCAACTATATAAATCGCGTGTCGTTTTCTATAGTTTCGTGTAAGTGTAGAGAAAGTTCGGGCAACTCAAAGAAGACTTCATGTGAGTCTTGTCACCGAGAACCGATGTAGAAAACTGGTTAATTCTCTAAATTAAAGCTTTCGATTTAGTAGAATAATAAGATATTTTTTCTTATTATGTTTTTCAAGATATTTTTAAAAATATGAATCAATTTCGTGTAAGGTTTTGATATTTGCTTTAACTTTACTCTTAAAAACGTTTAAAGAATATATTTCTGTACTTTCTAAAATTAGAGGTGTAAATTTGTTCCATAAGTGTGGTGCGCGATAGCTGATGCAAAATTCATACTACTTTGTTTTTATTATTGGTTCTTTGAGTTGTTTTGATCTTGTATTGTATTTTCCTGATAACTTTTCTGTATACAAGTTATGAAATATACGAGGAGATAGGCCTATTTTACATTTAAACATAAAACAAAGGTTTTGATAAATATTAATTTCCATTAGGGTTTGGATTTTCAATTCTTCAAACAATGGCTTAGGACGATCTTCAAAAGTAATAACTCGGATTGCATGTTTTTGTTTTCTGTAAAGTTTTAATAGCTTAGTTTTATTGGTACTTGCCCAGGCTATATTACCAAATGATAAGTGACTATGGACGAAGGAAAAGTATAATTGTTTAAGCAGATACTTTGGCAATAAGTTTCTTGATTTATATAGGATACCTATGCTCCTGGAAATTTTGCTACATATTGTATCAATATGATGTTTCCGTGTTAAATTTTCATCAATATATATCCCTAAAAATTTTGTAACTTTGTCTGTCTTAATCTCTGTATTATCAATTTGAAGTTTTGGAAGGGTAGAAGGAATTTTTTTCTTCTGATATTGTGAATGAAAGATTGAGTATTTAGTTTTAGAAACATTTAATGATAACTTATTTGCTTTAAACCATAATGACATTTTTTGGAGTTCAAGATTCATTTCTACAAAAAGATCTTGAACGTTTTTACCTGATTTAAATAAGTTTGTATCGTCTGCAAACATGACGTTAAAAAGTTTTGATGAGGCTTTATAGAGATCGTTGATATATATTATAAACAAAAGTGGTCCAAGAATTGAACCCTGTGGTACTCCACAAATTATATTCAAAGCTTCTGAAAGTTTGTCATTATCATAAGAAACATGCTGCTTTCTATTTTTAAGGTAATTTTTTAACAGTTTGTGAGTTTTGTTTGTAATTCCGTAATATTCTAGTTTTTGTAATAAGATCTCATGATTTACTGTATCGAAAGCTTTAGACAAATCAATAAAAATTCCTAGTGTTACTTCTCCTTTAGAAAAACCTTTTATGATATCATCAGCTAATTGCAAAATGGCATGCTCAGTTGAGGTATTTTTTTGAAATCCAAATTGTCTAGAAAAAAGAAGATTATGTTTATTGAGATGAGAATAAATTCTATTATATATAATGTGCTTAAAATTTTTGAAAAAATTGGAAGAACAGATTATAGGTCGGTAATTTCCTACTCCAGTTGAATCACCTGCTTTAAAAATGGGTATAACTTTGGCTATTTTGAGATCGTCAGGAAAAATACTCTTATTTATACATTTACTAAAAATATAAAAAAGTGGATCTTTGATTTCTTTGTAGACCTCTATCATTAAGTTACAATTGAGGCCGTCTGTTCCAGTTGCTTTGTTTTTTTGAGTAGACTTAAACGCCGTTTCAAATTCTCCAAATGTTAAGTCACTATCACCAATTTTATTTTCAGTTCTTGTTAGATAATCTTCAATAGAATTAGAAACATCTGGAATCTTACTAGCTAATTTAGGTCCAATATTAGTAAAGAATGTATTGAATTCTTCAGCCATCTTAGATTGACTATCTTCTGGTCCGTTTTCTGTATGTAATAATTTAGGAAACGTGTTTCCTTTAATTTTAGTTTTTCTAATTATTTCTTTCATTACTTCCCAAGTTTTCTTAGAATTGTTGTTATGTTTTTTTATTTGTGTTGAATAAAAATTCCTTTTTGCTTTTTTTTTAATTTTTTCAAACAGGTTCTTATAATCTTTATATTCCTGTTCTGCTATGTGAGTTTTGGTTTTTAAAAACTTTATATAAAGCCGTTGTTTCTTTTTAGATGATTTTCTTATTCCTTTACTTATCCAAGGTGTCTGTAGTGTTTTTATTTTAACTGATTTTGTTTGAATCGGAAAGTTTTTGTCATAGAATTTAAAAATTATTATTATTAAAATTATTATTATTATTAAAACATATTTATACAGGGTAAAAACCTTTCAACGTGTATAAACATTGCTATCAATAGGCGCCCTGTTAAACAAAAAATATTGGGATAAGGAAAAATGTTAAAAACATATCTAAATATGTATATGATATAAGTATGTTCGCTATAGGGAGGACACACAGTCGGAGAGAGTATCAAGTGCGAAGGACTGTCGAAGTTGGGGCACTCTGAAAAACAAAACAAAAAAATATGGCGCATGTGGTTAAAACTAAAAACATTAAACACTAAAGGTCGAGAAAATGAAGAATGGTGAGACACGTGCAAAGCTGTGGCGGGAAGAGAAGTTAAGGTTTGAGACAAGGGTACATAGAAACTAAAAAATGTCTTTGCAGCAGTGTTTGAAGCGAACTAACGAAGTTTCGTCTCGAACACTCTTGCTTAGGTTATTATAAATATATGCCCCTTGATATTTAAATGACCTCCGACCAGATTCTGTGCGGACCTTAGGCAATATAATGAGAGAATTATTTCCCCTAGTTATTTTACAATGGTGTAATCGTGTAAAATATTCTCGAAAATTTTCAGGATTAAGCCCATTCAAACATTTAAAGACGTCTACTGCACAACGTAATTTCATTTCGTTTTTCACGGATCTCCAGTGGTAGGATTTACGCCCATAGACAATACAATTCGCTCGATCCTGAAGGTGTTGTAGTCTTTGGTGGTCTTTGTAGACAAACAAGTTGGAGCAATAAAACATAATTGGAGAAACAGTAGCTTTGAAAACAGATTCAGCAACGAACAGACTCATGTATTGGCGTACTTTTGTCAGAAGGCTTAATCTAGCAGAAGCTTTTTTGTACATTGCATCAAGGTGATCGATATAATTAAGTTATTGGTCCAGGGTTACTCCAAGGTATTTTATGTGGTTGTGCGGTTGAGAGTGATTCCCTTTGTTTCAACTTTCACCGGATCTAAGTTCTTCAGTTTCCGTGCTGTACCAAAGATCATGTACTCAGTTTTCCCTTTTTTAAAATTGACGATAAGATTGTTCATGTAAAACCAATTTGATAAGTTATCAAGATCTTTATTGAGTTCAGCAACAACAGTATCGAGGTTTGCGTGCGATGTATATATCACTGTATTGTCAGCATACATTAATATTTTACAGTCACTTAAAGCAGAACTAATATCATTCATCAATATTACAAATAGTAGTGGCCCCAGGACGGAACTTTGGGGAACACCACACAAAACTGATTCCATTGTCGATTTAGTGTTGTCCAATACAACAAATTGTTTTCTATTGAAGAGGTAGCTTTCGAACCACGACAGCTCTCGACCAGCTATTCCATAACATTTTAATTTTGATATGATGCAACCATGGTCTACGGTGTCAAAAGCTTTGCTCAGATCTATATAAGCAGCGCCTGTCAGTATACTATTATCAATACCACGCCTAATATGGTCGGTAAGTATGGTCACTGCATGTTGAGTAGAACGGTTTTTTCTGAAACCAAACTGAGATGAATTGAGAAATTGATTCGCCTCTAGATAAGAATAAACTTGTTCATGGACTATAAGTTCGAATAGCTTCGAAAAACATGTTAAAACGGATATGGGTCGATAGTTACCTATTTTCTGTTTTGATTCACCTTGATGTATAGCTGTAATTTTTGCGATTTTTTCAGCTGTTGGAAATACAGATGACGCTAAACAGTTGCTTATTAGACGAACAATGGTTGGTGCTATTTCTTCGGCGCCATCTTTGAGAAATTGTACCGGTATATCGTCATATCCCGGCGATTTGGATGAATTAAGTGAAGCTATTTTCTTCATTATAGTTTCAGTTGTTACTTTCTGGAACGTGAAACGATGATCATTAGGATTCAGTTCACGTTTGATAGTAGAATGATCGTGTTTCTTCCATATGCTAGTTTCAGAGAACGGTAATAATTTCTGAAGAGTTTTTCCAATGTGAGTGAAGAAGTGACAGAAGCCGCTACAAATTTCTTGTTTGTCTGTTGACAGAGTTCCATTAACAATAACTGATGGTTTAGTTTCCGATTTTGCTTTGGATTTGCCGATGCATTTTTTTATTCCTTGCCAAAATTGTTTAGGTTTTGTGATGGTTTCACGTAAAGTTTCACGATTATGATTTGCTTTACTCGTTTTTATTTTGAGCGTCACGTTATTTCTCAACTTGTGATAAGTGGCCCAGTCTTCACCTAGATTAGTTTTTCTGGCTTTTCGGAGATGGTAGTCACGATCCTTCATCTTGGAACGTATGTCATCAGTGAGCCATGGACAATCCTTCCCTCTAACATTTCTTTCTACTAGTGGTGCATGCTTGTCAACTATAGCTAGAAAAACGGATTTGAAAGTTGACCATGCCCCGTCGGCGTCATTAAAGTTAAGTATATTTGACCACGGTTGTTGTCGTAGTTCACTTTTGAAATCGTTTTTATTATATTTTCGGTAATTACGCGATGTGACTTTACGTGGCATAAATTTCGAACAGTTCATTTTTCTGATTCCTGCTGTCAAATCATGGTCACTTATAGAGACAGGGAAAACATTATGATCACTAATACGATCTTCTCTTGTAGTCAGAATAACATCAATAAGAGTATTACTCAAGTTGGTAATTCGCGTAGCATGTTTAATGATCTGTTTAAAACCAAAGCGTTTTAATATCTCCTTGATTGATTTGTTGTTAGTTGGTTTTAAAAAGTCACAGTTAATATCACCTATTATAATAGTTTCTTTGTTCTCAGCTAAACCGATTTCCAAAATATCACTTAGTTTGTCGTTAAACTCCGGGTGAAGATGTTTAGACGTATCAGGGGGTCGATAAGTAATACAAATTAGGATAGAACATGTGTTTTTTTGGAATACCTCAATCCAAATTGATTCGATTTCCGGTGACTCTAAGTCCGACCTTCTTTGCCAGTCGTTATCATTCCGTATAAAACACCCTACGCCTCCACCTATGCCGGTCGTCCTGTCTTTCCTGATAAACGTGTACCCGTCAACAGAGAATAAACTACTGTCCGTAACATCGTTCAAGTGTGTTTCGGTGATTCCAAAGATGTGAATGTTTTTACAAGTTTCTTTAAATAAAATTTCCAAACTTGCAAATTTGCAAATTTGCTAAATAATCCATTAACGTTCAGATGACAGAATTTAAGTCCTTTAGACTTTACAAAATTCGTAAAGTGCTCATAGGTTGTACCATCTGCTTCGACTTGGTCGCCGGAGTTGTAAACAAAACACGAATCACAGTATAACTTTTCGCGACCGTTCATCAGCTTGTCCTTAGAACATTTTAGATGGACTTTTGACAGACATTGTGTACAGTTCGTAGCCTTTTGATTTTTTCTGATGGATTTTTTACATGTAGAACACTTGTCGCACGGTCCGGGACATAATTCAACGTCTCCTGCTAGTATTAACAGTAGTCTGAGAGAGTGTTTTGGTCGAATGTAAATACCTCTTTCCTCTTTAAAAATCCATATTGATGACATAAGATGTTGATTTTGGATATCATGAGCTTCTTCACCATGAAACGAGTAACATATTGAGTTTGAATTCGTGAAAGATTTCTTCTTTACAGTAGCAATAATGATTAAAAACAAGAGAATTTTAACGACGTTTAAAACGACCGCCTTCGCTGCCATCTTGATGACACCTTTACAACATGCTACATACAAAATAATATTTCTTTTTGAAAAGCTGTTCTTGTCATATAAGTGTTAAAAACTTTGTTTTATATGCACAGTCCACCATATATAATTATATCATATCATATATATTATATGAGTTACCAAAAGTGAAGTCAAGATTTTTTTTTCTCAAAGTTTTTTAGCCTTAAAATCAGAAAAAAACTTCAATTGTTATCTATATAATAATACGCCAGTTCCGTGTGTCTGTAACAGGCAAAGTGGATGTGTTTCTTTTTCTAAAGAAACAGCCGCTGTAACATGTCACTTTTGCTAAAATTTTATTTTTATTCTGTCTTTTGTGTGCTTTTTCAAATTGATTTAAAATTTTTGTTTTAAAAAAGTCACGGTTAATTAATTTATTTTATTGTTCTCATAAAAACCTTTGTGTAACGATGTAAACTTTATTACACAAAAGTCACGGGTAATTAATTTTTTATTATTCCCTTAAGCACGTGTCTATTGTCTACTGTTACATAAAAAACATATTGGTTTTATTTATTCCCGCCTGAATGGAATTAACAACAAAACGTTTTGATGAAAAGCACAATGAATTTTATGGTTAATTTCGCTCACTATTTCGCTGTTTTTTCATTCGGTATCTATAGTGGATTTTTTCACGGGACTAAATACTAGTCTATATAATAATACGCCAGTTCCGTGTGTCTGTGACAGGCAAAGTGGATGTGTTGTTTTTTCTAAAGAAACAGCCGCGGTAACATGTCACTTTTGCTAAACTTTTATTTTTATTCTGTCTTTTGTGTGCTTTTTCGAATTGATTTAAAAAATTTGTTTTAAAAAAGTCACGGTTAATTTATTTTATTTTTCTCATAAAAACCTTTGTGTAATGATGTAAACTTTATTACACAAAAGTCACGGGTAATTAATTTTTATTATTCCCTTAAGCACGTGTCTATTGTCTACTGTTATATGAAAAACATATTGGATTTATTTATTCCCACTTGAATGGAATTAACAACAAAACGTTTTGCCGAAAAGAACAATGAATTTCGCTGTTTATCTAAAACAAATCATGTGATAAAATAAAGTGATTTCATTAGTTAGGAATTTTATTGCATTCAAATTTAAATTTACTGTGACGGGAGCTTTGTTATAAATTGTTATACGAGTACAGTCACAGGCAATTAACGTTGTTATTATAGTTGTCAATTTCGTTCAAAAGTTTTAATTGTTTGCGTCTTTAAAATGAAACTGACAACAAATGATTTTGTGATCAGAAACATAGAATAAATTTTAAATGTTTTTGAGTGGATATCTCCACGGGATTTTGTTTAAAACGAACGAATAAAATAAATTTAAGTGGATTATTCCACGGGTTTAAATAACTAGTCTATATAATAATACGCCAGTTCTGTCTGTCTGTGACTTTTGCAAAGTGGATTATATTATTCACTATTTTCTTTGATAATGTCTGTAAAACATCGCCCATAAAATTGTTTTGTAATTTACCAAACTTTAACGTTAAAATAATATTAACGTCAAGGGAAAGTATATTAAATTAATGAAGCCATTACAGTGCACTTAAAACTTTGAGGCTATTTTTAAAACCCTTATATCTCATTAACCGCTCATTAAAACCACACGATCATATACATTTTCTTGATCAGCAGTTTAAGCTCTACACAATAGAGGCAACGTGAAAACAAGGTACTAATTTTTTTTTGTGGATGGGTTGCTGACGTCATCAAAATTCAAATGGCGCTTCTTTCTCATTTTTATCCTGCCTCAGTGGATTTGTCCACGGGCCTTATCAACTAGTCTCTATTATAATAGCCGTATTCCGTCTGTCTGTTTGTGCGCAACATGGCGTCGTAAGTAGAGAGGCGGACGGAAAATCCCCGCGGTCCTGCTGCTTTATTTTGGAGCCCCGGCGGACCCCGTTTTTACCGGCTTTGTTTTGATCGCTAACGCGTAATAGACCAATCACGAGGCTCCATTTTGCACTAATGACCAATCCAAGTGCTTCGCGGCCTCAACATGCCGACGGAGGAAACATGCTACCCCTACAAAGGTCATTTTGGTTTGGAAGTGATGGTTTGAAATTTGTATGTCTCCTTTTGATCCTTTTTTCTTCTGAGTACTTTGTATCCTATAGGATTATTTAGTTTCTGTGTGTTTTCACATGTAGGTGAGTATAACATGACGTTTTCTAGCCATGTATAAATCTTAAACAAAACAATTTTAAGTGTTTAGCTAGCTAAAAACGTAGATTTTGAGGCAGCTAGCTATAGCTATCTTTATTTTTATTCCTATTCTTTTAAAGTTTTTTTCGGTTTGGTATATTGTTATTTATTTTTATGTTGAAGTTGGGTCTACCCAGCTAGCTCCTTTTAGCTACCTCTGGCTAAAAAGTGAAAGTAGCTAAATGCAGTTTGGCTGAAACACAATTCTTATTCTTATGCTAAATGCAGTTAGGCAGCTACCAATTTTATTACTGCTATGAAAGCTTATGCTGAAAAATAAAATTGCTGAGTATATATGTTTTTAACTGAACTTGATAACGACAGGCGGTTTCCTGATTTTTTTTAAACTGAAGTTGCTATAAAGTTTTTTTAAAAATGGTGTTATACCTATACTCATGTGCGACACAGTCTACCTGTACTAAGCACTTAGTCCGGTGGTAACAACGGGCTGTTTTCTGTGTTTCTGTTTAACCGAAGTTTGATAACGTTGTTTACAGAAAAAAAGTACACATTGTTTACCTATACTAAGCGCTCAGCTTAACATTTTTTTGAACTTTTCCCGGGAACATTCCCTGAAAAATAAAGAAGGTTGGCCAGCTGCTTTCGCTATGACAGGGTAACATTGAATTGTAATCTGTGTTTTTATTTTACCTAAGTTGTTGAAAGTTATTTTTTGAATAGTATATTACACCGGAAACACCGTAAAGTTGTGTGCACTTCACTTGATTTTCTACACACTATATGGCTGTACTAAAGCGCTTTACCTGAATGTGTGGCACAATCGACGGTTCTTATTAATCACTCAATCTGGTGTTTAACATTGGGTAACACAGCTACTTGTGGCTTAACCCGGCGTTTCAACAGAGTGTATCCTGTGTTTTGTAAACCAAAGCTGCAATAGTTTTTTTGAATAGGGTCTTAAGCCTAAATGCATGTGCCACATGGTTTACCTGTACTAAGCGCTGGGTCCAGTGTCGCAATTAATTTGTTCACCTTTACTGAAACTTATTTCGCAAAATAAAATAAAATTGACCAATTGTTTTTCCTACGACGGGGTAACAAATGGTTGTAAATTGTGTTTTTATTTTGGCTAAAGTTGCAGTAGAGTTATATTTTCAAAAATACACTACAGCCGAAACACTATAGTGTTGTGTGCGCTTTACTCGATTAATGACATACTGCATACCTGTACTAAAGCGCTCCACCTGACCGTGTGGCACAGTTTACGGCTCTTATTAAGCGCTCCACATAGTGTTCAACGACGGTTCACACCTTGACTTGTGGCTTACCAACGCCGGGTTTCCTGGCTAGTTCTTATAATATTTGTGACTTTACACGTTTTGCAAAATAGAGTTGTAGAAACATTTATACAGTAAGTTTACATCTTCTATATCTTTCATAAAAGACCAGTCATTCAAAGCAAGCTCTTGTTTAAAAACCCCCTTTTTTCAGTTGTAAAATTTCTTTTTCTAATTTCAATTTTTTTATTACGATACTTTTTATTTGAGATATTGATGGCAACAAAAATTCCAAAATGGTCTGATATCTCAGATTTAATTATTCCTTTTTTTAGTGACATATCAAAAAAATTATTTGTTAGAATGTTATCAATAAGGGTGGATGAATTTTTTGTAATTCTTGTCGGCCGGTTAATCAAAGGGATAATAGAGTGTTGAAAGGCTCCATCATAAACATTTCTAACATCATTGTTTTCTGTATAATTAAGAGCATTCAAATTATAATCGCCCAGTATAAATAAACCTTTCTTTTCACCTTCCGCCTTGTTGAATATTTTTTCAATGTGTTCATAAAATTCGCAAGTGCTTCCAGTAGGTGGTTTATAGCAACATGTGATAATAAAATTTTTAGTTTCTTTCGTAATAATTTCTATTGATAAAAACTCTCTGTTACAATCCGATATATTTAGATCATGACGTATTTTGTACATCAAATCTGATTTAATGTATATTAATAGACCACCTCCTCGTTTAGAAACCTGTCTTTCATAATGTATGGCTTCGTAACCTTTCAAATGAAAAAGTGAGTTGTTTCGAAACTCCTTATCGTTGGACCAAGTTTCGCTTAAGCAAATAACATTGAAAACAAAATTTCACGATTCAAGAGATTCCCTAATATTTATAGCGGTCAATAACCAAAACTATAATTATTGGTTGTTTAAGACAGGTGGCATTATATACCGGAACCTGTAAATTTCTAGTGAGGGAAAAAATTCACCATTTTTGCCTTCAATTTCAATCTCTACGTAATAATAAGGTTTACTTTGTCCAGTTTACATGTTTGTTTTTTTTTAAATTATTTTGCTTAAAATGATTGGTTTGAAATTTTGCAAAACGTGTAAAGTCACAAATATTATAAGAATAACAATTGAAGTTTTTTTCTGATTTTAAGGCTAAAAAATTTTGAGAAAAAAAATCTTGACTTCATTATTTTGGTAACTCACATAATATATATGATATGATATAATTATATATGGTGGACTGTGCATATAAAACAAAGTTTTTATGACAAGAACAGCTTTTCAAAAAGAAATATTATTTTGTATGTAGCATGTTGTAAAGGTGTTTTTATATGCAGGTTGTGATGCAAACAAGGGAGTCACATGTAGTTATTGGGCAGTTTAACTGAATTGGAGTATTTTAAGGTGGTTTGTATAAGCACAGGGCTACACCTCCTGAAATCTCCTAAATAACATAAAATTTGGACTGAAAATATTGCTTCCTCCTAAAACTTACTAAAAATGTTATAGTGACGGCCATTATTTTGTTCAAATGTTGACTATTTATTATTACGATTTATGTGACAAAAAATGAGCATATGTCTATCTTGCAACAGGACTGATGAATTATATTAAAAATTACTGCAATTCAAAACGAACTTCTGCTCTACAAAAGAAGAGGCTTTTGTATTAGTAACTTCATTTCCTCATAAAATCTTAGCAAAATCTCCTAAAATACTACATGGTTCTTTAACGTTTTTTAGTGTTTTCTTTTAATTTTACCCCGAAACATTTTAAGTTCTCCAAAAATCAAGAAGTTTTAAATATGTGGCCCAAAGTTATCTTATCTTATTTTATCTGAAGCAGGTGGTAGTCAAAAAGATTGTTAACATACGTTTTATTAAAGCTCACAAAGAAAAGTAAAAAGTGATCAAAGGTCCAGCTAAAATGTTAAAAGATACGTAAAAATTTAAGAATTTTTTACTTTAAAAGATTGCCCAACAATGGCAGTAATTTTTTTTTATATTTTGTTTTTGTTGTTGATTATATTAGTACCTAATTAAATATACAAAATTACATGGCATCAAACAACTTTTTGTTTTTAAACTTATTTTAAATACAAAGTGTCCTAACATTTTCCAACCTATTGTTTCTGTTTCAAAATAAAATAACTTTTGAATATAAAACATGTGAACACAATTTTTGTCATGTTTTACATTTCATAAACCTGAGAATTACTTGGAACAGTTGTTTATTTTAGAATGAAGGTTATTAAACTTTTTTCAGCGATTTTTGAATTAGCCGATTCAAATAGAAATGGTTTTTTTTAATACTAATAATACAGTACAGTATTGTAGGAACAGTATAAAGTTATGATAAGTCTTCTGTCATGTTTCACAGTCATATTTTATTCCTCCTTTCCACACATGAATGGCTTTTATTCTTTTTTCTATTTCCCTTTTATTATTATGGCAATCTTCCATAGCGTAGGTTTCTTCACAGATCTTCAGTAAAGTTACATCTGCCTCTTTACCTTCCTCTAGTGATCCAATCATGTCCGCCATTTTCATTATTTTTGCAGGTGTTATTGTAACTGCTTCTATAATTTTCACTAATGGCATTCCCAAGTGCAAAAATTTAGACATAACTGTGGTAAGATCATACGCTGGGCCATCGTAACAGCTTAACGTATGAAGGTCTGTACTGATTGTGTCTGGCCAGAAGTTATATTTAGAACACATTTCGGCATTTTCCCAGTGAAACGAACCCATCCCATGACCAACATCAAATAGGACACCACGATTCCGTGCTGCAACAAAATCTGCACTGACCTCTCCATTCTTGTTTATATAGCTATGATGCATATGGGTATAGATGTCTCCCATTTTCAAACTGTCAGGACAACCCGAAATATTCTCTGCATGATTCGCATGAGTGGGTACTGATGAGAATGCATGATGGGTCATAAGTGGTTTTCCTGTCAACTTACTCACGTCAAGTGCTCGTTTATAAGCTTCCAATTCATTTTTTCCATCTCCACATACACTCTCGCTTAGTCTTACTTTTATTCCAATGATGTCATCTGGGAATGTATTAATGCAAGAGACACATTGATCTACATTTACTTGGTTAAGTGAGTCACATTCTCCTCCTAGATAAAAGAAATACATGTAGGTTTAGCAGGGTTTGTTTAAAAAAGAGTAAACAAGTATAAACAAAATTAACCCTAGCAATTCACATATCTCATAGCAATAAACATACCTGTTTCAATGCCAGCACAGCCAGCAGAAGTTAAGCCATGATTTGCGATATGCAGTAATGCTTTTACTCGTGTTTTGGATTTTTCAATAATAAATTTTTTCAGTCCCAAGAAGTTAGCTGCGCCAGCACTTCCTGCATCAATGACACTTGTTGTTCCTTTCAGTAAACATCTCTTGTCCACGTCGATTCCTAGATAGATAGTTAGATAGATATTGTTTTTGATTTATTATTGTGGCTGTGGTGTATAAATTTTCCTTAGTTGCTACATATTACATTGTGAACTTGCTGGCTTCTTCAAATTGCTTTGTTCTTATGTTATTATTACCAGTCTTACCTTGTTCTTATGTTATTATCAGTCTTTTGCCTTCACAAATGCTAATTTGTTGACAAAAGCAGGCAGAAAAATGGCATTTCATATATCGACCATTTCCATCATGACATTTTTGAGTCAGAAAGGCTACATTATCCATTCAAATAATTTTGTTATACCACTGGAAATTTAGTGAAGGGATTTACATTTTATATACAGTATATACAGAATTATTGACTTGTTTTTAAAATTGCAAACAGCAGAATACATACCAAGTTGTGTTGCATACTTAAAACAATGCACATGGGCATCTATCAAACCAGGACATGCGATCAGTCCTTTTCCATCATAGATTTGAACATCCTCATTGTTTAATAATGTTATATTATCTTGTACTTGTTTAATTTTATTTTTCTCAATTAAAATGTCTCTAACGCCCTCAACACCTGCAGCTGGATCAATGACATAAGCTCCTTTGATCAATGTTTGACTCATTCTAACGAATATAGTATTTTTTTTAAATTCAAGTTTTTAAAGAAACTGGCCTGTGTATTTTTTCTGTTCAGTTGTTAATAGCTTAACCTTAAGTAAACAGCTTACGTAAATAATTCGATGCTGCCAGATTCATGTTACATCTTAACAATAATATTTATTCTACATTCATTAAGTATGTGTGTCATGTTATGTAGACAGTGCGTCTAATTAGGTTGTTACAACACATTTTTGGATGTTGTGTTTGAAAATGCTATGACTAGATTTTCTCTGCCATCACACATTATATTTACGTTTTTTTTTACCTTTTCTTGATCAACAACCTTGATCAGTTTCTGGTAAAATTGTTCTTGAGAATTCTGATGGTGAGAATAGAGTTCAAATCTGTTTAAAAACTAAAGATGTTCTGGTGCTACAAAGAGAAACAAGGAGTTAGAAAGTATATCTGTATGAAATGATGTGAAATGTGTATGAAATGAAGTGAAATTTGTTTGAAGTGAAGTAAAATGTGGATGAAATAAAATGAAATGTGTATGAAATGAAGTGAAATATGTATGAAATAAAATGAAATGTGTATGAAATGAAGTGAAATATGTATGAAATGAAGTGAAATATGTATGAAATGAAGTGAAATGTGTATGAAATGAAGTGAAATATGTATGAAATGGAGTGAAATATGTATGAAATGAAGTGAAATATGTATGAAATGAAGTGAAATGTGTATGAAATGAAGTGAAATGTGTATGAAATGAAGTGAAATATGTATGAAATGAAGTGAAATATGTATGAAATGAAGTGAAATGTGTATGAAATGAAGTGAAATATATCTGAAATGAGATGAAATATGTATGAAATGAGGTGAAATGTGTATGAAATGAAGTGAAATGTGTATGAAATGAAGTGAAATATGTATGAAATGAAGTGAAATGTGGATGAAATGAAGTGAAATGTGGATGAAATGAAGTGAAATGTGGATGAAATGAAGTGACATGTGTATGAAATGAAGTGAAATGTGGATGAAATGAAGTGAAATGTGGATGAAATGAAGTGAAATGTGTATGAAATGAAGTGAAATATGTATGAAATGAAGTGAAATGTGTATGAAATGAAGTGAAATGTGTATGAAATGAAGTGAAATGTGTATGAAATGAAGTGAAATGTGTATGAAATGAAGTGAAATGTGTATGAAATGAAGTGAAATGTGTATGAAATGAAGTGAAATATGTATGAAATGAAGTGAAATGTGGATGAAATGAAGTGAAATGTGTATGAAATGAAGTGAAATATGTATGAAATGAAGTGAAATGTGGATGAAATGAAGTGAAATGTGTATGAAATGAAGTGAAATATGTATGAAATGGAGTGAAATATGTATGAAATGAAGTGAAATGTGGATGAAATGAAGTGAAATGTGGATGAAATGAAGTGAAATATGTATGAAATGAAGTGAAATGTGGATGAAATGAAGTGAAATGTGTATGAAATGAAGTGAAATATGTATGAAATGGAGTGAAATATGTATGAAATGGAATGAAATGTGTATGAAATGAAGTGAAATGTGTATGAAATGAAGTGACATGTGTATGAAATGAAGTGAAATATGTATGAAATGAAGTGACATGTGTATGAAATGAAATGAAGTGAAATATGTATGAAATGAAGTGAAATGTGTATGAAATGAAGTGACATGTGTATGAAATGAAGTGAAATGTGGATGAAATGAAGTGAAATATGTATGAAATGAAGTGAAATATGTATGAAATAAAGTGAAATGTGTAATAGGTATATGCTTAATTGTATTGTATTCTAGTCATCAACCTATGCTAGACATGAGTCTAGCATAGGTTGAGTACTTTAGTGTTATAAGAAGGGGGGGGGGATTAAGAAATAAATATAATATATAGTATAATATAAAAGAATAAAATCAGGCGTTAGTAAATTAATACAATGAGGTATGGCTGTTACTGTATATCAAAATAAATGCGAATTTGAGGGATAAGTAAATTTTTTAAGGGAAAGAACAAACAAACCAAGATTTTTGAACGAAACAGAAGTTGTTTTGAAAATATATATAGTTGCTTTAATATACCACCTCGTTTTAAATCATGAAAAATGTTGCCCAGAAAAAAAATAACGTTAAGGATAATTGACAGATAAGCTAGTTTATTGTACAGTTTCTTTAGCTCATATCTTATGCAGCGTATGCATTCAAAATTGTACACAAATATGCAGTACTACCCCATCATATCAGATATAATAAATGCTGCTGCATGAGGAAATAATATGATCCAAGTAAAGCGACCTAGTGTTAAGAACTCTACGTACTTATGTTACCACTAGACAGTTAGGGTTGGAACCTATGACGCTAATGTAATATTGATTTAAAATGTTTTGTTTTTTACTATCTCGCCTGCGAGGATAGTATTGGTTTCCAACTTTTAACTAACTAATATAACTATGTCATCCCAAATGGTCAATTGCAACGTCATCAACGAGCTTTTTGTACGCAAATTTTTAGAAAAACTGCCTTCGGGTGGATTCGAACCCACGACCTGTGGGTTTATATTAGTAAGTAAGTAAGTAAGCAAGTAACAGGAAGATTTAATGTCCTAGGGGTACAAATATTTAATTTGACGGCTTTTATATTAATCATTTGTGAAACCGGTTCGACGGCTGGCGAATTAACGCAGAATGATTTATTGATGCGAAATACAAAGTTTTTCAGAATGTTTTTTGCGTAATGATTCCCCTCAAGGAAAATAAAGTTGTGTATAATCCTAATAAATTTCGCCATTATAATAAGGATTTCATAAGAATTTTTAAGCAGTATTTTCGAGAAACGGTCAAAGACTAAAAATTTTACATGCAAGTGTCTACTAGATAAATATAAAAAGTCAGTAAGTATGATAGCCATGCATCATATCCATCACGCCAGGAACAGCTGTAAATCAATTTTTAGGTTTTGTGAAATGACTCCGTTAATAAATTAAAAATATATTGTTGCAGTGATGTGTAATTGACATTGACATGCGAGATAGTTTATGCAGCCCCTACATCTTGTTTTCCTTTAGTTTCGGGTTGAATTCGATACATGCTCTCTACAAAAGATATCACCCATCTATAATTTACTGGATGGTGCCTTATTTCCTGTTATCGCCTTCAAAAGGGTATGTAAAAAAATTTTATAGCTATTACCTTAACTATCATCATTATACTTCAAATATGGTCACATCAAATTCATATTTAAATCTGATTCCAAGCTTTTCCACGGTGAATCTAATGTTTGTTCTGGTTTGATTTTATTATTTTGGGGAATAGCCAATTCAACATTTTCTATTCCAGTATCATTTAGGAGAAGAGAAATTGCTATAGAAGCCACAATTTTAAGGAGCTGTTACTATAAGTTCAAGAGGATTAAAGTAGCATAGAGAATAGCTATGCCACGCCTATAGCTTCATCATGAGTCAATTATATGTTGAGAGGGGAAATGGGGGGTCAATTATGAAGTAGGTTATTATAACCTTGTTTAATTTTGGATAGGGTGGTCTTGTTTATTCTTGTGTTGTGTTTGAAGCAACAGAAAACTCGCTGGAAAATTATGTCATAGACAGGTAAAGATTTGTTAATTTTTTAGTTTTTAGTGCGAATAATTATTTCACAATAGTGGGAGCATAATGCAGATTTTCTTATAATAATAAAGTTGGAACTATTCTGGATCATAACTTCATATTTATTTCATATTGATGCAATATAACTACCTGATAATAGAGTCAGCACACGTCTTCCCTATATATACAAAAAAACTATGGAAGTGAAAGGAATAAATGATATACAAATGAATAAATTTCTATTTGTAGCCCAGGTATTGTCCTTGCATATGAAATGTTGGACAACATGGCAGCATTGGTGGGACCATACAAGACTGGCATTGTAAGTAAGGTTGTCATCGAGGAGAAAGAGTGATTTTGGCAATCCTACATGCCTTATTTAGAAAAATATGTCTTAAGTTTCCTTATGGGGTCAAATTTGTGCAGACCCGAATTCACATTGTTATCTGTGGTAATTGTTTTTGGGGGTAGATACTTTACAAAGTCAAAATATTCTTTTTTTATTTATTATTTAGAATTTGCAACATAAGATTTCTTTGTTGAATAAATATGTCAGCATAGGCTTTCCATTTGGTTTACCATCAGAACTTGATGTGAACACAGTACTTGCAATAAGTGCTACTGCAGATGGAGCTGCTTTACCTAAACTAAAGGTATATATATCATGTTTAAACCAGTTTTCCACTATTCCCCTGTATGTAGCTAGCATAGCGTACAGATAGTACAGTACAGACAGGCATCCTACCTAAAAACCCACCCCTTTAAACCTGAATCACCTAACAAATTCCAAAGAAGAAAGTAAACATGGAAGATTGAAATATGGATGATTTTTAAAATAGGCCCCGCAGATAAACTCTACTGACAGGTGGCTTTTCATATTTCTTGTTTTTAATAGCTAATCTGCCAAATTTATCGCTGAGGAATTGCACCTCTGTTTGATACTTTTTCTGCAAATTTTTATTTCTTTTTTTGACTAAGCTCAATCTCATAATATTTTAATAAAAGATTTCATTGCCATGGAGGTAAGAAAAAGTTAAGGTCATAAAAATCAAGTAACTATTTTTTGCATAGTGGCGTATTACACAGTATTCTGATGGTTAATGTTGTGTGTGTGTGTGTGTGTGTGTGTATTTATCTTTATTGTTTTTATTGTTTTCTCACAACAGGGACCTTCTTGGAGACCTATTGCTTTTAAAGGCAAGCAAACTCTTCAATTGGAGATTATTGAAGACATCAGAGCGTTGCAGGTATGAAACATTCAATTTTGTGAGTTATAAAAAATTACTGCACAAATATTCTAAGAACATTAAGTGTATAATTTCAGAATCATTTAGTTATAATGACCAATACTTTCCGTTTCGCAAAAGACAGCAAACAACATGTTCATTTTTCCGTATCAATTTTGTAACGTTGAATTATGCCTAATGTGATCACATCGTTTACTAACTGTTTTTTCAGTTTGATAACTCTGATATACCAGACATATTTGAAGTGTATGGCACAATAGTTTGTAAGGTAAGTCACTTTATTGTCATCAGAGGATTTCGTAAAACTATATCGCGTGAGAATTCATTGAAGTGTGGAACTTTCAATTCAAATATTTTTATTTTCGTAACTTTTCCTAATTATACGTATTAAAGGTTTATTGTAGCCTCTGCAAAATGGAAATTCAGTTGTAAAAATCTATGATATGCTAAAAATCTGTCGACTGCGAATCGTCCTTTGCTATGCATCAAGTACGACGTTTTTATAATTTTGTTAATCTATTTGTTAAAGGTGGATGTGGAAGAATCTCCTGAAGTGAGCATTTCTTTGCTGGCACCTCTCGACTTTAGTGTTTTTAATCAAATGGTTTACCACCCATCAGTACAATTGATTGACGAGTTGACAACCACAACGGTGAAGGGTGATCAACGTAGAAATGAGAACGAATATGAGTATAGAAAGTTGAGATTCTGCCCTCCATATGATGCGTTCAAGTTGTGCTATTATAAAGTAGTCGTTGCAGGAGAGTCTCCGGCGTCTACTTTTCCTGTAAAAGCATTCTATCAAATGAAGGTAAATGTAATCACTATACCAACAAAGGAGAGCCTTTGCAAAAAATGTTTTTAAGAACCACAAGTCTTCGATATCTATCTTACTGTCCTAGATTAAGAAATTAAAACTGTTATGTTGGCTCATGTTTTGTCAACCTTTAACAGCTCAAAAACAAATCCTATAGGTATCATTGCGGAGATGGTGTAGTGGTAGCGCATTCGGCTTGTAATCATAAGGTTTCAGGTTCGAGTCCCAAATGCAGCGCACTTTAAATGTAGTGTTGTCAGCCCATTTGGTGCCATCTACTGACCGCTAATTGGCTTGTGTGGCAGGCAAGCAAGTTGAAGCAATGATGTACGTATCTCTGGCGGTAAAGTAACATAATTACAGTCGGAGTGAGGAAGAGCCAGCCATTAGGATTGAATACCAAAGACATTAAAACTTCCCGTTACTTACCTACCTACTTACTATAGATACCACGTCTCTGGATCAATGGGTCTTAAGAAAGTTTTTAAATATCCACAATATTGACCTATATTGGGTCGTCCAGTGTGGATATACGGTTTTTAAAGTTTAAAAATTTGTTTGCTGACGATGACGTAATTTTGATCTTCTTTTTTTATGCGTCTTGGATGTTTGCTTCTCAGTCTAACGTACGGAAGTTCTTTATGTACTTCAAGGCTCGACTAAAGACATTTAATCTGATGTAGAAATTTATTTTTACAAATGTTATTTTCCGATTTCCTTGTTAAGGAATGAACTGTGTTGATAACAAAATGCATTTGAATGTATTATTTACACTGACGTGTCCCGCGGTTTTACCTGTACTCTTTTCACTTTTCAAACTGATGAAAAAATACTTTAAAGACAAGGTTTTGACAGTTCACTAGATTTGTGATTGTGGCCTTAAGTGGAGCATTTAACGCGTTAAAAAAAAATATTTTATAGTCCCGACGATTTTTTTCTCCCACTATGAAGGTGAAATTATACCAATTCGGGGAATTGTTAGATTGGATTTTTTCACTAAAATACTCTGATACACAACAACATATATTCCGAGGTTGAAATTCGTCATACCTAGTTTATCAACATTGATATAAAAACCCTCACTTACGCATGATTTGATTTTAAAAGCTAGGTAACAAGTATGCTTATAGTTTAGTTTAGTATTTACTCTGCGCTTTTTTTTACAGGCTGACTCACGAAATGCCAGTATTATGATACAGCTGCAGCTATCAGAAAACATGAAAAGTGCTTTCGAATATTTCGAAGTAAACATTCCATTTTTTAACAGGCAAGTGCATGTTTTTTTTTTCAATCTAACCAACAGAAAGTAAAATTACAGCCTACTCCAATAAGACAGCCCTCGTTTGTTCATTACATGATAATATTTATAATATATTAATATTATTTTTTTTTTAAATCCTACTTGTCTCGCGGAAATCAATCGACCAGTTAGAATGGATCATATAAGGAGTTATGTACATTTTTTAGGATACTAAAGTCCTTAAGTATGATTTTTATAATCGCAAAATTCCCTAAGAAGTCTCTATTTGCGTGAAAGTAAAAAACACTGTTTATATAACTTTTTTCGTGATTTGGTTTTTCGTTTTAACGCAACAAAGAGCAAGCGAAACTTTAATGGACCTACCTGGATTTAAAACATCATAAAAAACTAATAATCCAATCCTCAGAAAAGTTTGTCGGTCCGTATTTTTGAACCGTTTTGACTCATTTTACCCACGAATCCGTCATTATTAGGCCGGATATAAAAACTCTCAAAAAAACAGACTTCGTCACATTTGAGGGTCAACTGTCCTTCAAATTAGTGCAAAACATTAAAAAAACTAATGATCCAATCCTAAGAAATGTCCCAAAACATATTTTTTCTACCGTTTTTACTCATTTTACGCATAAATGCGCCAAGGGTCTATTGTTCTCTATCTTTGTGCAAAAAATAAGAAAACACTAATGATCGAATTCTTAGCAAAGCTGATAACGGACGGACGCACAGATGGACACAAGTCATTTTATAGGAACTCGCCTGTACCAGGTAGATCCTAAAAACACTAAAAGACGAAGCAAGTTTAAGTGACAAAAGTACTGGTAAATAAGTAATCAAATTTATATCCGTTTATTCGTCACATTGTTTTTTAAAAATTCTTTGTTGGATTTTTATAGCGGAAAACATACTTTTTGAGAGACGTAAGGAAATTTGTAGGCATGTAAGCTCTTATTATCCGCGTAAATAAAAGTCGTAAACTCTATGAAAAGATAACAAAAGAGAAATCGTCGCATAATGCCAAGAGAAGTTTTTTATTGTTTCGACATGTGAAGGTTATAAACAATACACAACGCTTCTTTTTGTCGGAAACTCAATGTTTGAAGTCTTGCCATGAACTAGAACTGCTCAGGGAAATCAGGCAAATATATTTTAAGCCTTTCTACTCGCTTTAGAAACAAACTACTGCTATCCAGTTAATTTAGAAGTATAGAAAAAAGATTTTAAAATTATGATTTAAATTATGCCAATTTATGGTAATTTATAATGATTTTCCAATATCATTTAGGGGACCCATATTGAATGTAAAAGCTGTGAGTTCTTCAATGAATTTGGTCGTCTCAAGTGATAAATCTTCAGTAAAATGGATTATTGGTTAGTATTTATGTTATTTTTTGATTGTTTGTTCGTTCGTTTGAAACTAAAAAAATTAACATGACTGCTATCGCTATTACATAAAAAAGAGTAGTCTAGTTCTTATTTTCCTAGGATAAGAAAGATTTTGTTATGAGCTAAACGGAGAAATTGTGGAACTAAATTGTAGCTTGAAAATTGCTAGTTTAGCTCTGGCTTCTGCCTTACACTTTATCCATGTTATCACGTTGTTTTTATACTTGTGTTTATTTTGCCAGGTCGATTTATTTTTCTGATACAATTATTGTTTTGAATTTATAGGTTCGAAGTTTCCCGGCAAAACTCGCGATATATCATTGGAAGCAACAGTGACATTCGATCACTTATCTGAAAACGTTCACTATGATGAACTTCTTGTTGGGTTGAATGCGTACATTGAAGTGAGTTCTTTTTCAAATAGTAAACTATATTATGCTACGTCGAATCTGCTAGGAAAAAGTCATAAAAAACACCTTTTGTAGGAAAGTCATGCAAGTCTTTTTGTATTTTGATGATGATTGGATGATATTATTTACAGCCACTATACCTATTTTCGGCATTGTTTCGTCGGCCTGCCTACAATTAAATTTAAAAAAATTATCATATCACTTCTGAGCTTGGAAATATTGTTACTGCGTTTTAAAAGTTCCTTGTGCTACACTGCACATGCTTTGCTTGCAGTGCGGCATTGCTTAGCAGTAAATTTATTTTAGCTAGTAGTGGTTTTGTATCTTTTGTGAACATAATCTCTTTTTAAAAACATCCTTATAATCATTCTTAAACTAATAGATTTCCCGAACATACTGTCAGATGACAGTTATAGACATAAATTCAGTAAGCATGTTTCGAGCGTCTAAATACTGAGTTGTACTACACAAGAATCATCGTCAGCTAACCAGAAAATTTGTCGGCTTCGCTACATTGATAAGTAGTTCAAACACATTACCAAAAGTTTACCCAAGGCTACTTGGGTAAACTTTTTAGTCGAACTGAGTCGTTAGAGTTGAACGATTAACGTACTTTGATAGCTACAATCCTGAACATAACATTTTTGAAAATGACCGGTCTTTCGGGGCGATTTTTTAAATGGCAGAGATGAATCACCTTCAAACTTCGCAGCTTTGTTCTGCAGATGTCTAGGCCAGGTTAACAACATTAAAATGCCTTACTGTCAGATTCTGCGATGTCCGCATTATTGAATAATCCACGTGATTTTGTAAGAAGGGCGTGCTGAAGTCAGTTAAAATTAGTATTGTTTAAGATTTTAATCAATAACTAAAGAACCTAGGTTATATGTTCGTTGCCAAACCGAAACATATGAGCTTCTACAATTTCGTAGTACATGTGTCTTTTATAGGAATAGTACATGTAATGGTTTGTGGGACGGATGTCCCTTTTTGCGATATATACGTCTGAAATTGCAGTTTCATAGGCTTTTTATTCATCTCGTTTAGCTTGTTTGGAAGACAAATGACTTTACTTTCAGCGGAATTAAATTCGATTCGAAATCTGTAGAACTTTATCCCAACAGCAAGATCAAGGTTTCATCGGGTCAGTATTTTATATATTTTTTTAAGTTCTTTAAAACATTTCAACAATCGACTTTACTATGCTCATTACACATATTTATTTTCCAAAATCAACTTTGCATTTTAGCAGAATAAAGTCATTAAGAAGAGTTCGAAAGAAAACTCTGGTCCTTCGTCATTCCTTTATTTAACCATTTTGTCGAGAAGAAACCAGGCATATTTTATTTCCGTCTTTAGTCTAATTTTTTTATATATGTTTACATAGTTCCGAACGGAGTGAGTTCATGTAAGCACAATTTACCCAAAATAAAAATATCGTCCATGAATTGAAAAGTTCCGTGTAAATAGGACACGATTTAATTGCAGTACACTCTATAATTCGACTTCCTATTAATCGAACATATGTCCTTAATTCGGACAATTTCTTTGGCACCGTGAAAATTTCTTAAATGCAGGAATACACGGTGAAATATTTCTTTAAAAACATTTGAAATTTTTATTTTTATTTTTTTTATTTCGCTATTGCACATGTGTACTCTAAAAAAGAATTGTTGCTGGAGATAAGTAAAGAAGGGCAAAGTAGGTGCTTGTGTTCAATAGGTGGTATTGTCATCATTTAAGATTTCTCTTTGCATTTGCCTATTTTCTTCTTCAATTGCGTCGGAAAGTTGCCAGGCATTTTCCACACCAAATAATAACACAAATTTTTTACCTCGTCATAACCGTAAAAGGGAAAATTTTCGCATAGCTGGTCGGTAGGCTAGATGCACGATGCACGCTAAAAGTCATCAATTAAAAAATGTTATCAAAAAGTTAAAAAAAATAATAACCAAAACTTACCTTGTTTCACGTTCTATTTTCGCCACTTTCCGTCTCACAAAAAATAGAAATACACAAATAGCTTTGTTTACAATGGCAGGCGCGAATTTTTAGCAGACGTCGGTTTCCTTTGATCTTTCTTTCAAGACAAAAAAAATTTAACAGTTCAGTTGGCAAAAATCGAAAACCTTTTTTGCGTAGAAATTCTTAGATTACATTACGACAGAAAAGTTTAGAAAGAAAAATTCCGTATGTCTCTAAAGAAATATTTCACCGTGTATGCCCGCCTTAAGAAGAAACTCTCATAATTCACTTTCTATTATTCGAACCTCTATAATTCGAACATCTCCATATTTTGAACGATTTTTTCTGACCCTCGACGTTTTCTCTCTCTATTATCCGAACATCGTTAAAAAAGTTAATCGTGTATACTGAGTAGAATGTCTTTAAACACAGATTCGAATGTTGATTTTTATTAGAGATTCCCTTAATTTACTTTGGGACGAATGGCGACGAATGTGACAAAGCAACGGCGTATAAATCGTATAAAATTAATTTCAGGAACGTATCTCTGTCAAGTTTGTTGCTCAAATAATCCAAGTCCCTAAGAACACATTGTCAACTGGAAGAAAAGAACAAAGAAAAAAAACTTTCTACTATTTAAACTCTCCGTAATTCGAACGCATTTTTTTTTCAAAGGTGTCTTTATATACATATATTTCCCGAATATATAATTTCGCAACTTTAACGAAAATTTGCGAAAATGGCGAAATGGTTAATAAACGCGAAAATTAATACTAAATAGATATGTTTACTTCTTATATGTCGTTTAGCTTCACAGTTCAAGAGCGTTGAATACAAAGTATGGAATTCACACGGGGAAGTTACCGACACAACATTCTCGCCTTAGCCACACTGTTAACACTGGATTCTATAAAAGTGATTGATTAGAACTTGAGAAAATTAGAACTATGGCAACAGGTAGCAGCCCGCCTCTGGTAATTGACACTTCAAAAGTTCAATAAGCTGGCACGCCACACAGTCCTTTGTGTTTGGACGTTGTAGTGTTGGAACAGTATCATGACAGTTGGAAACAGATGTTTTACTGTGTAACTTAAACAAACCAGGAAAATATGCAACATTGCAACGTCTAACTGTTTTGTGTCGTAGCGTACTGAAGGTACCGTTAGACTTGACAATACTTGGTGTAAATAATTGTATGTATCTTAGTTACAGTGGTAGGCTGTAATCTTTATATAGAGATGAGAATTTTCGAGCTGTACGTACTATTTTTGTAATATAAACTGATTTTTATAACAAGAATATATAGCATTTCCCTTTAAAAGCAAAAAGGGTGTCATCGAAATTCTAAATTTTACGTCGGCTGTTTTAAAGCTAACGAATGTCATTCTGTTTAAAATTCCATAAAAATAACAAATTCTTCCCGAAATTAACGCCTGCTTTGAATGTCCGTCTTCAAAGGTAAATAAGTGCCCTGGAGCTAATTCAGATAGATATTGTATGCGAGATATAGAAATCATCATCACATTTGTGGAATAGTATTTTATTCTTGTATATTTATATTATTAGCCAATTTCTGAGAATGTACTATAATAATATATTTACAAAAAGTTTTCTTATTTGCATTCTTCCAAAGTACAGTACATAAAATAAACATTCAACATTAAAAATAAGGTTTGTTGAAATTGTGCTGATACTATACTTAAAACGAAACCTTTGTACTTTTTAGGTGCAATATCAGTGCATTGTAACGAGTCGATGGAGCACAATGAAAACGCGAGTGCACTTTTTTAGGATTTTAAGAGCGCTTGTACACCTAAGAAAGTTTGAAGCTGGAAGAATGCTACTTGCATATCTAAGAGCCAGCGACGTCGGGGGAGGCCCCTTCTCCCCACCTCTTTGTTCAAATTTAAAATCGGTAGTTTTGCTATTTTGTGATTTAAAATAAAATAGTACCTAAAAATTAAGAAATTTAATGATGTTTTAGAGAGTCTAAAATGGAAAGAGAAAAAAAATCATTTGGTGATCCTTGCACTGAGCGTATCAATCCTCAGATCTTTTTGAATATATGGCGATTTCAGACTTAAGTTGCCTATTTCGCCAAATGTTTTTCGCGCCAAAGTTTGTAAAAATAAGGTAATAACAGAAACAGAAGAACGTGTTATATAAACAGCAGAAACTTACCATATAGCAAAATAAACGAACAAACGATGATAAAGCTAGACATCAAGACAGCTATAACATGTCGTGATTGTTATAAGAAATCAGGCGAAAATGAAAAGTGCTAAATAAAAGTCGGTTTGCGCTAAACTTCATTATACCTCAAACGATAGAGATTAATCTGATGATATAAAAGTTTTAGATGACACTGTGTAGTGTAGGCTTTTAGCCTATGTTGTGGAAGACCCTGAAAGACAAGCATACGTTTACAAACACCTGTTTTATGTCGTTGTTTTTGCTAAAAAAAAACTGTCTTACTAGCTTCATATGATGTTTCCACAAAAAACCACGACACACGGATTATCTAAATTCACAACACGTTAATTTAAAAATACTTCGTGTTCTTTTACACCGCACCAACAACCTAGTTTATCCAACCTTATTATACGGCTCATAAAAATATCTTGAACTTGAAGTCGCGCCATATCTCGAACTTTTTGTCTAGTCCATTGAGAGTTTGAGATAGCGGGACTATATGGTGTTATATGTGGGACAATATTCGTGTATGGTTTTCGTCGCGTCGTAATACTTTTCGTCGTGTCGTATCTTTCTTCGTGGCGTGGTTTTCTTTGACGCGTAATAGTTTTCGTCGTGTCGTATCTTTCTTCGTGGTGTGGTTTTCTTCGCAGCGTAATGGTTTTCGTCGTGGCGTATTACTTTTGCTGGTGTGATCTCATGTTTCGTCGTGTCGTATGTCACTTCGTGGGGCATTTCACTTTGTGGCGAAATAGTTATGCTTTTTTTTACACGGAATTACTAATTTCGTGAAGCTTTTACACAATATATTTCGCTTTCTTTCTAGAGTGGCTTTGGTCTTTCTACTGAGCTAGCTATTATTTTTGTCATTTTCTTTTAATAAACGATACATTCTTAGCTATAGATTGAGCTAGCTATACATTTTTAGCATGCTACACTGTATAATCTATTATCTATTTTGTAGTTTAAATGGATTCTGATGAAAATATCAAAAATCAAGTAAACTATAACTACATAAACATCATAAATTATTACATAAAACTCTTACACAACACATAATATTTCTTCATAATCACAAATGTAAAACTAACTTAAAAATAGAATATAATTTTTAGCGCTAAACTAAAGGTTTTGTTTATTTTACCGCACTTTATCCATGTCACTTTGATATTTTGTAAGCGCTACACGAATTTAGTAATTTCGTGTTAAAAAAGCATAAAAATTTTTCGCTACGAAGTAAAATACGCCACGAAGTGAAATACGCCGCAAAGTGAAATACGCCGCGACGAACACAAATACGACTCGACGAAACGTAAAACCACCCCACAAAGAAAGATACGACACGACAAAAACCACACCACGAAGAAAGATATACGACACGACGAAAAGCATTTACGACGCGACGAAAACCATACACGAATATTGTCCCATATATAGCTCCATAGGACTAGACCGTATTTTTAACGAGTTTTATTCTGTCGTGTATTACAATAAAACAACTCCTACTTTCGTCCGCGCTCGAGTTTGAATGTGTATTACAGAATTTTTCGCGAGGCAGTAAAGAAATGTGAACATATCGCGAGCACAAATTTAAAATTTCACCAGGCTATGCTTTTATCCCCACCCCCTGGCCCTAACTTTAACAGAAGAAACTTTAATATCAAGTGATCTGAAGTACTTTAATCGCGCATGTGTACAACTGTTTTCCTTTTTGTCTTAAACTCATTTCCAGGAGCTATATGCATACGTTTCTTCACCTAATCATGTAAACGGGAAAAGGTTCTGGGGGCGAGGTTGGTGATGTCTGGTTAGAAAAAAGCACTACGACGGAGGACAATTACATTTCTTCGAATTTTAAATTGCAGAGCCGGATGTCTGCCACAGCAAGTTGTTGCTTTGAAAGGTTATGGTTTTTTTGTAGCTAGTTGGCTAGCTACATAAGTTTATTTAGATGATTTATATTCTGACTAGGATTTTTGCTTCTTTGAATGCGTTTTTCTGTTGTCTTTTGTATTTGCCTATCTCTCATTTTGTAAAAGTTTTTTTTGGGATCGTTGGTTGGTCAGTCAGGCACTCGCTCGAGTCGTGTCTGAGAAGTATTGGATCTGGGCCATGCTTGAGGCTGTTGTATAGGGTGTTGATGTAATTTTCTGCGAACTTTTAAGAGAAACTCAAAGCTTTGTATCCCAAATTGCACATGAAAACATAATGCCAAATATACTGTAAACAGTCCTACGAAAAAATTGTAGCATAGAGTTTTCAGAAAGGCCCCATTTGATACAATATTCTCAAGTCACACGCAATTATGTGTACTTCAAAGGTTGTATTTTTTGTGTGATCAAGTCAATATCAATAGCTATATATAAAGGGTTGTGGATGGAGCGGGAACAGGTCCCCTTATGTCACAAGTGAAAAATTGTAAGTTATGCACTCCACATAGAAATTAGGTCAAAATGACAAACTTTGTGCTTGTTAATGATAGGCGACGGAAATGTAAGGAATTTTAGTATAGCAGGTTAAAGGTCTCTAGGGTTTTCTTTTTAGAATAGGGTAGGGGGGGGGGTGTCTATCTACTCGATCTAATAAAACATGCATTGTTTTTCAGTCAATAAGGACAGCAAACACTCAGATTTCAGCAAAAGTTTTTTTGAAAAAAAGTACATTACAAAGAAATTGCTTAAATTTTCCCTGCATTGCTTCTTTTTTTTACCTGATATTCTATGAATATATAAATAAAACATTTTTTTTGGTTTAACAAATCTAGAAGGACCAGGCCCGCTAATGTTGCATTGATTTCAAACATGTGAAATACTTCCATTTCAGAGGTATCCCAAATCACGATTCAAGCAACCTCCACCTCAAGGATTCTTCTCTTTTTTGATAAAATCATTGTTCCAATATAAAAAAAGAAATGGCCAAGGTTGCTGGTTAGGCTCGATGGGCATTTCTTAAAATTTTTATAACTATTGTGCTGGGCGCTTATTTTGAATTGCTGATTATTTGGTCACTGGGTACTTATAAGAAAAACTTTTGAAAGTAGGCATTCTCGTACACAGGACTCCTTAAGATAAATCTGGGAAAGTTAAAACTGCACCCAGCCGGCACAAAGGCTCTAAAAGACGTTTTAAGTGTCTAAAAGAGGTCTTTTCAAAGATGCATTTCAAAAGATCTCTTTTAGACATCTTTTGGAAAACACGTCTTTCCAAAGACGTCTGTTAGAGTGTTTTAAGAAATTCTCTTATGATGCGTTTTTTAGATCTTTTAAAGATGTAGAAGCGACTAAAATGTATCTTTAATGCAACTTTTTAAATGTATATATCTTTAAAAAGGCATCTTTTATCTATCTATAAGACATCTTCCTTGATTTTTATTTGATTGTTTTGTTTTTATTTTATCATGGCCAACTTTTTGTGTCCAGGGATTGGAATCCGAATTTGATTTTTAGACTTTAGTACTATAAGAACCACTGTACTCTCTTCCAAGAATGAAAAAACAAAAGCACTTACTTTTTGAACAACATATCTCCAGCAGATGCTTATTAAAATACAACGATGTAATGAAATAAAAACTTATTATGAAGGGTTGTCAAAATACGGTCAAGATTATTTTTGCTTCACTGGCCAAGTCTCACTACCGTACAACATAATACTTTTTACACAGGCCTCATACAACCTACCTTTTACCTCAAATGATCTCAAATGACAAGACTCTGCTAGTCAACAAAGGAAGTAACTCTAAACTTTTTCCAGGCAGAACCTATACCACAAATAACACTTCTTCCAATACCCCCTTCATTACCCTACATATCACTTAAGTAAAAGTAATTCTCAAGTATCTCTAACGAGGTACTGTTATATACATCATTAAAGCTGGAAATACTTCATTGTCTATAATCTCACATTTGCAATGCCTGCATACAAACTGAATGTCAGCTCTTAAACTTCCTCCAATACCACTGCACTTCTTACATACCCAATGCTTACAAGTCTGACAAAAAATTGAGTTACTACCAACCCCTTTCCTGTGCAAACTCCACAAGGCCACTTTTAAACTACAAGATCACACTTGACTTTAATGCTACAAATCACGACTTTAGACTTTGCTACATTCACTCTTAACCTTTTTTCTTCTAGTCATTTCTTCCACTTCTCAAACTTTTTAACTAATTCTTTCATCGACTTTGTTATAAGAACCAAATCATCTGCGTACAATAACTCCCATGGACAACCTGTTCTGAACTCCATCAACAGCCCTTCTAAGACTAAAACAAACAACACAGAACCCTGATATACACCAACATTTAAACTAAATTCATCACTAAGTGAATCGTTAGTCCTGCTATGACTTCTAGCAATGCTGTACATATAGACTGTACCATCTTAACTAGACACTCATTCACACTTAATTTTCTCATAGCCCACTAAATATCTTTACGTGGAACTCTATCAAAAGCTTTCTCCAAATCAACAAAGGCAAAATAGAGATTCTTTCTCTTTCCTGAAAACTTTTCTTGAAGCTGTCTTAGTAAAAATATTGCAACTGTAGTGCCACGACCTGGAACAAAACCAAATTACATCTTATCTATATCAATTCTTTCTCTCAATCACTCTTTTGATAACTTCATTACTTGATCAACCAACTTTAACCCTCTATAGTTACCTCTTTCTAATGCATCACCCTTGCCCTTGGGATAACAGCACTTATGATAACAACATCCTTTATAATCTGATTAGCAAGACTTGCAATAAGCTCAACTCCAGTATATTCAGACGCTTTTACTATCTCTGCAACAGCACCTGATACTCATGCAGGTTTTCTACATTTCCCTAAAAGCCTCCACTACCCATTCCATAGCATAGCTGGCCCTTCTACAACATTATCATCAGGCAAATTATCCTTATCCCAATCAAGCTCTGTGTTAACCTCAATGTGACTCTTCTAGCTAGCTTTTCTCCTCTGTGATAGTCAAGACACCTTCATCTTTACGTATACACTTCTCACTTATAACATCTTGATTAGTCTTCTTCATTTGCTTTGCTATCTTGAACACCTCATTGCGCTGGTCTTCCCTTCTTAACACATCTGCAAATCTGTTTCTCTCTGCTTCTGATTTTCCCTTATACACTGTTGTAGGAGTACCACAGTACTTAGCTCGTAAGTAATTCTTACTACCACCTGACTTCCACTCTTTCAACATTTTTCTCTTTTCCTTTATACACTGGTCAACCTCATTATTCCACCACCAGGTCTGTCTATGTCTAGCTGGTCCTTTTGTTCACCCACAGGTATCATCAAAAGCTTCTGGAAGACAATTCTTCAAAGTAGTCCAAGTACTTTCAACATTTTCACTATCACATTGACCATTCTGGGCCAACTGCTGAACCTTTGTACTAAATTGTTTTGCTACAATCTCTTTCTAATCTAATTTATGACAGTGTCTTTGAGTTATTAAAATAAAAAGTAAAAATATTAAGAACAAAAAAGTCTCTCAATCCCACCTTCTTCTATTTTATGGTGATGCATTTAATGTTATACTTTCCTGCAATGTTTCATGCCATTAATTGTAAATAGGCATATCACAATAACAGTATTTTTTTATTTAATCCTTTAGTATAAGTAAAGCATGGCTATGGCTGGAGGTGGATATGATGCAAATTTTGTAGAAGAAGTAGCCATTGATTTGAAATGTGTTGTGTGTCATTTTCCTCTGAGGAAACCTGTACAGGTTATACAATGCGGGCACAGATTTTGTGAGGAGTGTTTTGAACAAATGAAGGATTATTCCATAACTCGGTTTGTAATTTGAAAGGTTTTTTAGTATATTTCGTATTTTTTTCGGCTGTATGTTTTAACTTTTGTTTTCTTCTCCTGCAGAAACACAGACTTTTGCTGTCCTTTTGATCGAATTGTGATTAACCCAAATCAGGTATGTTTTGTTATTATTTACATTCTATTTTGGTTATGGTGATCTCAATGCAATTTTTTTTTTGCTTTAAACATAAATCGATAGGAATACGAAATACATAGTAGAAGAAGCAATCAAAAGCACAGGATGGCATATATATATACGACTTTTTGGTCATTCAAACTTTATTAAACTACATAATATTTCATTTGGGCAAACATAGGAATCTTTTTTTGACATCACCAAGTTTTATTTCTTATTTCTTTGATTGTTTGTCTGCCTAATCAAAGGAACCTGATAACCAGCTAACTATGTCTATTTATCCGTTCGTCCGCTTGTCTGTCCGTCCGACTTTTTCAAAGAGAGTGTTATATTATGTCTATTTTGTTGTTCCATAAATTAACAAATTTCTTGAGGTTAATTATTTTGATGTCAATTATTGTAACTGACGTACAAATAATTAACATCAGCAAAGGACTGACTTGTTACTAGCTTAATAATAAATACTTAAAATGTTACATAAAATGTTACATTTTTTGTTCTAAAATATTAAACCTTAACTATGAAGCATTGCACAGCACATGACGTTTCGCTACTGTTCTAAGATTGCCAATTTGTATCTCTGATCTATGAAAATTGAATGGTCATGTCTGTAAAACATTGTAGAGTGCATGACTTTTTGCCATTGTAGTGAAGTTTCAAATGTCAATTTCAAGTTACCTTTAATCTTTGAAATGCCAATGGACTAAAACTACGAAATCTTAGGGCATGAAATTTCGCTATGCATCTATAGTCTAAGAATCTATAACTATATAAATCGGCACTGTACTTACTTTGACAGGATACCATCTAGTCTCCTTAGTAATACATGTTGTCTGACTGTGTGTTAGAAATAGTTACATGTAGCTTTTATTAGCTTTCTTTTGTGGTTTCTCAATTAAAACAGGAGTTTTATTGAAAAAAGTGCAATACGACTCACTGATTCTTTTAATAACTACAACACTAAGTCCTGGCCGATAAAAGCATCTTTGATTATAGCATGTTTGTCCGTTAAAGGTTTTTTTCATCTAGTTTGTAACTATGTATACATCTTAAACAAACCAACCAAGTATTTTGGCCACAGCATAATGCTAACTACAATGTATGTTTGTTATGTATGATATAAGTGAATATTATCCTGGCCATCATTATTCTTGTGTTATCTTCACGTATTGTTCACTAGGTTGTGCAGCTATGCCTATGGCTACCTATATAGCTAACCAGCAAATGTACTCAGACAGATTTTATTATTTATATGACATAATTGTTTTATAATTTTGTGTTCGTTGTGTTTAAATATGACCAGCTAACTAGATCTCTAATTTCAATGCAACAACAGTATAAACTTTGTTTAATGAAACTTGTATCTTTTTCATTGCCACTGTGGCTGGAAAGGCTGAAGTGTCTGCAGTGTCTTTTTTAATTTAGTTGTTTGTTCATTTGTTCATAGTAATTATATTTATAATTCTAGCATTTTTTAAGGTATTATTTTGGCAAAATAGTGTAGCTGAGAATTATGATAATCTTAAAATTATGACATATCTTAAAATCTCGGTGAAACCAGAAAAGTCTGATTTAACATTGGGAATACTTAATTTTTAGTTTTTGAATATATATTTTTCTTTTATTAAAAAAAAATAAACAGTATATTCTTTTAGACATAAAATTGCAATTTATGTCACTACAAAAAATTGAATGTGTTATCTGGTTTGTATTATAATTATCGTTTTTATTACGTTCAAGGTGTTTCCCGACAAAGGGCTAGAAAGAATGATACTCAGTTTGAAAGTGCGATGCTCTAATGTAGGAAAAGGTTGCATCTGGGTTAACGATTTAAGAGATTTGAAGGTGAGACCCCATCCTTATTGTATTTTTTAGACACAGAACGATCTTTTCAATTCTTTCCACCTTAAACAGGAGAATATGTTACTTACCTTAAAGAAAACAGTAAATAAATTTAGGACACAGTATGAGATGTCACATGATGTCCGAAATTCGACATTTTATACACTCAGTGGGAAGAAAATGGCAGTGTATAGTCGCATCAGTTGCTTTATCTCACTTTTTGCAACAGATTTTTAATACTTTATTTAAAAAATATTGATTTAATATAATTATTTAATATTATATATATATACTTAATATTCTACCTCAGATGTACAAAAATAATCAAATAATCAAATGAAGCTCAGTTCTGTAGGATAATTCAGGACTCTTTCACGTATCTGAGATAAATTTTTCGATTACGCCACAAATTTAATATGTAAAAAATTCTAAATTGCGTAAAAAATCTAAACTACTTAAAAAAAGTGCACAAAGGAATTGTGTGAACTTTTAGTTATATTTCGGGATCAGTACAGGGTTCGAATTAGTAGTTCGCAATTCGCAATTTGCGAATCGAAATGGCATTTTTGCGAATAACTTTGCGAAGAAAATGATAAAATTGCGAATCGAATATTTTTAAGCGGCGATAGAAATGCTTTTTTAGATTGCGTTTTAAAAATTTAAGAACGAAAAGCGGCGATAGAAATCCACATCATTCCAAAGGGTACTTAACTTTTTGACCTCAAGGTTGTCAGTGATAGCGGCTTTAACATTGGAGAACAATTGAGGATTCAGATAATTATGTTGCTATCATATGGACAAACTTTCTCCCTCAGGAAATCAATCGAATCAGAATCAAATAGACTTTTGTGCTGACATTTATAGTGGCCTGTCCCACAAGTCTTTTTGTAGTGATATGATAATTCACAATTTGTTTCCTAGCGCTTTTTTTACGTCCTGGTATATATAAATAGCGCGATATTAGAAAGCACAGAAGAGGCTGTAGGAATGCGAGATAATATAAAATAATTCAGTAATAAAACGAAAAATGATTGGGCAGGATTTTTTTACATAAATCCAAAAAAACTTCTTTTTTTTCTGTATAGATTTTTTTTTGTAAGATTTACTTTACGTAGTTTAGATTTTGTTTTACAAAGTTTTATTGTACATAAGTAAAAAACTTCTAGGCCACTGTAATTTTGCATATAGTCTATTTTTGCATGATTTATTCCAGCAAGTTTTTCTTCATTATAAGGACTGAGCAACTTTTTTCTACAAAAGATAAATTTGGTGTTGTTTTTAACATTTATTAAACACATCCAGTTCGTTTAAAATTCTTCTTATGTCTTTAGGTACACTAGTAACCATTTTTATACTGGACTTTTTGGGGATTAAATATTTTAGGAGCGGATTCAACCACCTTAAATAAGTCTTGATTGGCTTAATTTCTTTTAAAGAAACGTGGTAAATTTATAAATGCCTTTTTTAGCCACATTTAGAGGCAGATTGTGACTACACCATAGTAACATGTCACAATGAAAGTTGCAACAAGAAAATTCAACGCAACGCCTTACAACAGCATGTTTGTCAATGTTCTGACCAGGTATGTAAAATAAATCAACAGTATAACAGGGCTGAAAGCTTTTTGAAAAACATTTAGATAATGTTTTAAATTAGTCAAGTTAAAAGACTTTCCCACAATTATTCATTTTTGAGAAAGTTTAGTCAAAACACACTCTGCCGATACCTTAGAATACCCAATTTATGAATCATATCGCATGCATCTAATTTACGTGCAGAGGCACTACGTGGCGTGCTACTTGTTAGGGATATAACCTGAGTTTGCAGCATTTTAAACCTGCTCCTATCAAACATATTTAAATTTTTTTGTGTTAAAAATATGTTAATAACAATCTCTTTACGCTAAAATTCACTAGGTAAAAGGAAATCTAATTCACAATGCTGTTTGTTCTCTAGAGAGGTGTCCATTACGATGGACAAGAAATAAAAGACATAATTGGTGATCTTAGTTCAAGATTACTGGTGTGTGAAATGCAAGTAAAAGAAAAAGATGAGAGATTAGTCAATTGTGAGAGGGAACTGAAGATGACGAAAGACAGGTTAGGTCATTGTGAAGCGAAATTATACGAAAAAGATGAAATTATTGAACGTTTGTCTTGTGTCAATTCTATGGGTTTTTTTCAATGGATAATAAATAATTATGACGTAGTGAAATGGAGTGATAACTTAACGAGTCCAAGTTTTTACTCTTCAAATAATGGTTACAAATGTCAATTAAGTGCTCAATGGTTTGGAGCTAAAAAAGGAAGAATGGGCTTGTATTTTTACCTTTGCAAGGTGAGAATGGTGATGAGTTAGCATGGCCATTTTCAATGAAAGTACGATTGCAATCTACTGACAGCAATGGTGTAATAAGAAGTGTGACTGTTTCGTCTTGGACAAATAATGAACCTGGGTGTTGGGGAAGCCCTGAAAGTATGCGAACAATTGGAATCGGGTCAGGAGAATTTTTACAAATGCCGCAGTTGGAAAAACATATTCGAAATAACAATATTGTGATTAACTGTTTTTTCGATCAATAAAACGTGCTGAATGCAAATAAAATTAGCATTAATTTTTTCACTTTGTTTTCAACAAAAGTTGGCACAGTGAACAAGAAGAAATATTGGACATGATAGTGGCATTAAAGTTGCACAGTTTACTGTGGAATTTGGTGGAAATCAGTCTCCGAACAAATATTGATTCGTTTTCGATAAAAAGCGACACAATGTTATTGTTTCCATACTTAGAATAATTTTTGGTCTCAGATATCTCTACACATTCTGTTGGAGAAAAAATGTATAAACTGAGCAAAATAATACAATGCTTACAACTTGTTTCAGTTTGGCCAACCATTGTTTAACTACTTGGAAAATACACCCACCAATCATGCAGGGCAATTGATTATTTTCAATGTATTTATTTCATACGTTGTTTAAACTATTATTTATTATGTACTCGTTAAAGAGTTCACTTAAAAAGGTTTTTTAAAGTTTATTGAATGCTTCTGTTTACAAAATTATTTATTGTCAATTTCATTAAAAAGCCAAAAACAATAAATGAACGAAATCGACAACAATAATAACAATGTTAATTGCCCGTGACATTGCTCCTACATTGACTATTTATAACAAAGCAGTAATAGTTTAAAATCCTGTCACGGTAAATTTAAATTACAATACAATAATAGCTAAAATGCCTAGCTAAAAAAATTGCTTTATTTTATCTTTTTTCTAAATCAAAATGCAAACAAAGTTTCATAAACTACAGAATATAGTTTTAGGGATCGTTTTATAGGCGTTTTTAAAAAAAACTGTAAAAAAATTCTAATTGACTTTGACTGTTACAGACAGACACACAGACACAGTTACCGTATTAGTATTGGCAAATTCTTTATCAACTGCACGACTTCACAAATTAAATACATGGCTCGCAAGCTTACACCTATCTTGTGCCTAAGCTGTGTTCAACGTGCGCAAAAAAATTGTGCGCGTAAAAATCAAACTGCCACTACTTTTAAACTGGAAAAGTGAACCTTTTACCCAATTTTTACCCAATCGTCTCGTCATTTATAAACCGGATATAAACTGTAATTAAAATGTGCATGAATGTGTTTCCGTTTTTTTAAAGAATTGAGATTTGTTACTGCTTTTATTTTGTTGTTGTTGTTTGTTGTTGATATCCTCAAAATCATCGTTTAACCTTTATCTTTTTTTGCCAGTAAGTAACATTTTATTAACAAAATGTAACGAGAATATATTAAAGTGGCCAACACTTGCAGAGTATTATATGATGGTAGTTTTGCCATGCTGTAACTTTTTAATAAACTGATTTACGATTTGTATGTATTTTTTATTTATAGGTCGAAATCTTCTTCTCCCTTTTATTTTCGTTGTTTTTTTGTTTAGTTAATTTCAAACAACATTATGCTTTTTTGTTGTATTTTACTAAAAAAAGAAAATCAGTTTTTACTTTAATATTTTTTCACTTAGTTTTCCAATTCTGACGTATGATTGGTTAAAGGTTCTGCTACACATAGAAAAGTTTACAATTGCAAAAACATAAAAGTACATACAGAAGCGTAGCGAGACACGCCGGGGAACCCGTGGAGTTTTCAAGGGCCATGGACTAGTCTTATGTATTAATGTTAGCATCTATCATAAAATACATATCTACTATCGCAGAGTCACCCAGGTGCATACGTGGTGTGGTGTCGTCCCTGACCCTAAGTTTGCCAAATATAAATCAGGGGTAAAAGCGATGAAGGAGGGGAAATGTTTTTTGAAAGTAAAATTCTACTTTTAGGCATTTCTTTTTACATACGAACCTATCAATTTCTTACTTTTTATTACAATTATATCCTTTAGTCTAGATTAAAATTTTTTGTTGAGTTCTTTGTTATTAATATCAGAACGTCAATTACGTCAATCCCGATTGTTTGCGTACCAATATTTGACTAAGTTTTACATGCCTGTCCATACATTATTTAATGGTTTTTGTAGCTATGGGAAATACTAAATAAAGTCGAAATGTAAATCTGTCACAAGTTTAATGCAACACATTGTGAATCGTGTCAAATAGGGTTCAGAATTGACACAAAAAAGGGAGCTACATCTCGCTAAGTTAATGTGTTTGTTGCATTTAATTTTTGCAGTATTTTTTGCATACTATTGCGGGTTGATGAATCTGTATTCTTTGTAACTGTTTTCTTGTAATGTGGTACAATGCTTTATTTGACGACAATAAAATAATATTGCTTAATCTGGCCACTACGTAACATGGTTATTGTTGTTGGATTCCTTTTAACATGGAGGTAGAAATAGAGAAGGAGATTGAACTCATCTTAGTGCGCATTAAAATTCTATTCAAATTTCTATTAAGTAATATTCTTCTTCTTTCGAATTTATCTCTTCCTTTTTTAGGTTTGTTTTAAGAAATTCTGTTTTTTGAATTGTGATTCTATTTTTTTTTAAATTGGACACTCTGTGTATGTGTCTGTGAGATATTTAATTTTTCTAACATTTGCTTCTAGGTGTATCAATGTTATTATTAAAACAATAGGAGCTGTGCTTTTATATAAGATGCAGGAATACATACTGTCATTTCTATTATCTCTCTTTAAAGTTATTCTGTTATCTTTATTTTTAGTTAGTAAAAAAAAAAAAAATTATGGCTATGGCAGAGGGTGGCTACGATGCAAACTTTGTTGAAGAAGTAACCACTGATATAAAATGTGTTGTGTGTCATTTTCCTCTGAGGAAACCTGTACAGGTTATACAATGCGGACACAGATTTTGTGAGGAGTGTTTTGAACAAATGAAGAATTATTCCTCAACTCGGTTTGTTGTTTTTTCGTTCTTGTTTCGTTTTCTTTTATTTTTTTTTAACTCAGTAGAGTTTCCTATTTCTCACAATTGTTGTATACATTAAGTTTTCCTTTAGAAATACAGATCTTTGCTGTCCCTTAGATCGAATGGTTATAAACTCAAACCAAGTAAGTATTTTTTAAGGTTTTCTTGTCTGTTGTTGTCGTTGTTGTTGTTGTTGTTGTTGTCGTTGTCGTTGTCGTTGTCGTTGTCGTTGCTGCTGCTGTTGTTGTTGTTGTTGTTGTTGTTGTTGTTGTTGTTGTTGTTGTTGTTGTTGCTGTTGCTGTTGTTGCTGTTGGCAGTGGCGGAGGCGGAGGCGGTGATGGTGTGTTTTTTTGTTGTTCTTGTTGGAGGTTGCGGTGGCAGTAAAGTGATGGTGTGTTGTTGTTGTTGTTGTTTTTATTCTCTCTAGTAAAGAGGAAAAATAAGATTTAACTTAAAATACAATTGATATTTTTAAGGGAATTTATGAACGTTTTATGACGTTTCTCATCACTGCTTTCTTTTTTTTCTTTTTTTGTCCTGAGAACTGGAAAAGGGTGTATTAAGACCAGTACATCTAGTATTCTAACAAGTTGTGTAATTACATCATAGTTGTATTATGTGCCTAACTTTAGGTGTTTCCTGACAAAGGACTGGAGAGAACAATCCTCAGTTTGAAAGTGCGATGCTCTAATGTAACAAAGGGTTGCATTTGGGTGAATGATTTAAGAGATTTGCAGGTATTGACATTGTATTGTACAGTACTTCAATATTCAGAGTCTCGTGCCGTCACAAATTATGAAATGCATTTCACCTAAAACAGAAAGTGACATAGAAAAAATGCAAGCAAATCCGAAATTTTATTACACCATAATCCCCAGGCTTAATCTACAAAACGTTGAGCGAATAATTTATTTGTCTAAGCACTTAAAAGTTTCGTATGAAAGTGGTGATTCCAGTAGTTTTTCAAATTAGAAAATAGAAAACTACACCTATATTTATTTTTAAACCACAATAACAAGAACAAACACTTAGCTGGAAAAATAGTGACTAAATTACTAATGAATTGATGAGTGAGATGTCATGAACACTGTAAGCGAGCAGGCCAATTCATTTATATGTTATTTAAATTTTTCCAAAATTTGTAGGTTCTTAACTCACTGGTACTCAGTAGAGAGAGTTTTCTAATTTTCCGGGTATCCCAATACTATCATCAAAAATGATAGTTGATTTTTAATGCACTTTTAAACCTTTTTCATGAGAAGAATAAAAGGAATATGTTCACGGTAAAGAAGTAACACCGTAAAAAAAATGCTCACAATGCTATGCCAACAATATCTAAGATATAAAATTCTGTCAATTAAATGGTTAAGTTTTAATTATTCGTTTATAACAGTTTGTACAGGCTCAAATTTTTTAATATTTCTTTGTTATCCTTTTTTTTAGCCACATTTAGATGCAGATTGCGACTACACCATAGTAACATGCCAGAATGAAGGTTGTAACAAGAAAATCTATCGCAACATGTTACAACAGCATGTTGTTCAATGTTCTGATCAGGTATGTAAAAGAAATCCACAGTACCAGGGATTGTAAACTTTTTGAAAAACATAGACATGTCTTTAAATCTGTAATACCAATGCCAAAAGTTTAAATATTTCTTTTAATAATTTATTTTTGTTACATTTCGATTGTACATTTTATGTGAATATAAAGAATCTTCTTTTTTTATGGGTTTAATTACTTTAGATTACACAACCCTTACCTGCGTCTAGTCTGCGTAAAAAGAATTTCAATAAGTGGTCTTTCCTAAATATCAAAATCGTGACGTTCAGTCTAAAATTTCCTTATCATAATGATGAAGAATATGTAAAAAAACGCCATTAGCAAAAAACTCGATCCACCCTTGTTTGTGGTGATCTGCTGATCGTTTTTTGCATCGGGTATCTGTAGAATTATGAATTATCTGTCGATCTTGCTCAGGTTAACATGGTTTTTAGTAATGAGGTTGTTTAGTATCTGTAGCCATTTTTTTTTTAAATTTGAAGAATTTTGAACCTTTCACTAAAATGTATTCATCATGATTGTAATGGATCCGAGTGAGTGAAATTGAATAGTAAGCAAGTGTTTCCGAATATTTATTACAATGTACGAGCAATTTGTACAAGCAGTTTATTGTCGGTGTAAATATTCTTGCTGTTTTGTTTAATCTTAAATTTTTAAAACAACAGGTTGTTTCTATCGTAGAAAGATGGTGATTACAATGGAAAAGATATAAAAAAACTAATTGACGGTCTTAGCTCCAGAGTACAGGAATGTGAAATAAAAATCAAAGAAAGAGATGACATGTTGACGATGACAGAAAAAAGACTATCCAGTTGTGAGAAGGAATTAAAGAATACAACAGACAGGTTAAGGAACTGTGAAGCAAAATCATTTAGAAAAGATGCGATTATTGAGCGTTTATCATGTGTGAATTCGATGGGTGTTTTTCAATGGACAATAACTAATTATAACACAGTAAAATGGTGTGCAGATTTGGAAAGTCCTTATTTCTATTCATCATACAATGGCTACAAATTTCAATTAGGTGCTGAATGGCGTGGACCTAAAAGAGGTAAAATGGGCTTGTATTTTCACCTTTGCAAAGGCGAGAATGATGACGAATTAGTATGGCCATTTCCAATGAAAGTACGATTGCAATCTACTGACTGCAAAGGTGTAATAAAAAGTGTGACTGTTTCGTCTTTGACAGATAATGAACCTGGGTGTTGGGGAAGACCTGAAAATGTGAGAAATGAAGGAATTGGATCCAATGATTTTCTAAGTATGCCACAATTGGAAAAACATGTTAGAAGTAACAAAATGGCGATTTACTGTTTTTTCGATCATTAATGTCTCTCAAATGCTTGTCATTTATTCTGTGACTGTTATGGACATGTTTAAATATAACAGACTATTTTCAAGGCAATTGTGAACATTTTACTGGGTGTTAAATATGAGATAATAATAAAAGTGAGAATTAACATTGGTTTTTACCGTTTTCACGAAATGATAAAACTTTTACCTTTTTGTTACCACTGAGACTAAAATAAATCCACTTAAAGCCTTTCTGTTCCGACATGTTCACACAGTTTTAATAGCAAACAAGAAGCCGAATCGGCTTGAAAATCACGATTTTTTTGTAGACAACTTTGGGGTTCATAATAGTGAAGATATTTTCCATTGTTTATTTGTACTTTGATAACTTAGCGTTTCATGTTTATAAAAAGGTCACACCAGTCCTTGTATAATACGAGATTATGTTTTTCATGTAGTTCCGACTAGTTTTTTATGGATTGTCTTATAGTAGCAAAATTCTCATATATCATTTCTCTAATTGGAAGTTTTTGCGGAAATAATATTTTGCAAATCTTACAAAAACTGCAAAAGTTACTTTCGCAAATACCTAGACAACCCAGGGTTTCCAATACACTGTAAGGTCGGAAAATTATACCAGGCAGAGTTTGAAGACCAAAAAATGTGGGATAAAATCATATTTCCTAAAAGAAACTTAAAGTCTACTTGTTCTATCTTGTTTTTAGTAGAAAAGGAGGGTATAGGCCGGCGCAAACCGATCAAACATTTTATCAAACATTTTGTTTCTATGTTTAATGGAATAGTTGAGGAAAAATTGAATGCTTTATGGAATCGAATTTTCGGTTTGAGATTTTGATCACATATTGTTGATGCAGTTTGATAGTTCATTCATTCGCATCTTCAAAATGGATGGTAAAGCATCAATGTCAATGTTAGACGTTTTAAAAGAGTTGTAGATTCTGACGACAAAAAAGAACACACCGAAAAACAAAGGAATGGGTGCAAAGAAGAAGACAAAATGGATTTTATAATAACATTTTTTAAGAAGTAAAAAAAATTTAATCTCTCTGGTTGACACTTTAATTGAGAGTGGGTGATAAAAGCTTATCATTTGCCAAGTACTCGTTAAAGAGTTCACTTTAAAGATTTTTTAAAGTTTAATAAATGCTTCTGATCACAAAATGATTTGTTGGCAATTTCAATAAAAAACTCAAACAATAAAACATTTGAACGAAATCGTCAACAATAATAGCAATGTTAATTGCCCGTGACAATGCCCCTACATTGATTATTTATAACAAATCAGTAATAGTTTAAAATACCGTCACGGTAAATTTAAATTACAATACAAAAGCTAAAATGCCTAGTTAATAAAATTAAAATGCAAGCGAAAGTTTCATAAACTACAGAATATAGTTTTTAGGGAATGTTTTATAGGCTTTTCTAAAGAAAGATGTAAAAAAATTCTAATCGACTTTGGCTGCTACAGACAGACACACAGTTACCGTAATAGTATAATGGATTCCCTTCAGGCAAATTCTTTATCACCTGCTGGACTTCACAAATTAAATACATCACTTGTAAGCTTGCACCTAGCTTGAGCCCAAGCTTTGTTCAACGTGCGCGAAAAATTGTGCACAAAAAAATCAAACTGCTACTACTTTCAATCTGGAAAAGTGAACCTTACCAAGATCATTTATTATATTTAGCAACTTTTACCCAATCGTCTCGTCATTCATAAACCGAATATAAACTGTAATTAAAATGTGCATGAATGTGTTTCCGTTTTTTTAAAGAATTGAGATTTGTTACTGCTTGTTGTTGTTGTTGTTGTTGACATCCTCAGAATCAATGTTTAAACTTCATCCAAGGCATGATAGTTTTTATTTTTAGAAATACATTGTCTTTTTATGCCAGTAAGTAAAATTTTATTAACGAAAATAATATATTACAGTGGCCAACACTTGCAGAATATTATATAATTGTAGTTTTTGCCATGCCGTAACTTTTTAATAAACTGATTTACGATTTGTATGTATTTTTTATTTATAGGTCGAAATCTTCTTCTCCCTTTTATTTTCGTTGTTTTTTTGTTTAGTTAATTTCAAACAACATTATGCTTTTTTGTTGTATTTTACTAAAAAAAGAAAATCAGTTTTTACTTTCACTTTTTTCACTTAGTTTTCCATTTTATACGTATGATTGGTTGAGTCCGCTACACATAGAAAAAGTTTACAATTGCAAAAACATGAAAGTACATACAGAAGCGAATATGGTTTGTTGTTGTTATTGTTGTTTTTATTCTCTCTAGTAAAGAGGAAAAATCAGATTTAACTTAAAATTCAATTAATATTTTTAATATATAAATAAATATTGTATATATGATTAAAAAAACTTAATTTCAAATAATTGCGTACTCGCTACGATAAATAAATAAATAAAAAAATTAATATTTCTTAAGAGAATTGATGAAGGTTTTATGACGTTTCTCATCACTGCCTTCTTTTCCTGAGAACTGGAAAAGGATGTATTACGACCAGTACATCTGTTCTAACCAGTTGTGTAATATCATCATAGTTGTATTATATACCTAACTTTAGGTGTTTCCAGACAAAGGACTAGAGAGAACAATCCTCAGTTTGAAAGTGCGATGCTCTAATGTAGCAAAGGGTTGCATTTGGGTGAATGATTTAAGAGATTTACAGGTATTGAAAATGTATTGTATAGTATTTGAATATTCAGCCGTTACAAATTATGAAATGCTTTTCACCTAAAACAGAAAGTGAAATGGAAAAAATGCAAGCAAATCCGAAATTTTATTACACCATATTCCCCAGGCTTAATCTACAAAACGTTGAGCGAATAATTCATTTGTCTAAGTACTTAAAAGTCTCGTATGAAATTAGTAATTTCAGTAGTTTTTTAAAATTAGAAAATGGAAAACTACAGCTATATTTATTTCTAAACGACAACAACAAGAACAAACACTTTTAGCTGGTAAAATAGTAACTAAATAACTAAAGAATTGATGAGTGAGATGTCATGAACACTGTAAGCGAGCAGGTCAACATGGAATTCATTTATATGTTATTTAAATTTTTCTAAAATTTGTAGGTTCTTAACTTACTGGTACTAAGTAGAGAGAGTTTTCTCATTTTCAGCGTATCCCAGTACTAACTGTCATCTTAGAAAAAATGATAGTTGATTTTTAATGCACTTTCATACGCTTTCCATGAGAAGAATAAAAGGAATATGTTCACGGTAAAGAAGTAACGCCGTGAAAAAAAAAATGCTCACAATGCTATGCCAACAATATCTAAGATATAAAATTGTCTCAATTATGGTTAAATTTAAATTATTCGTTTATAACAGTTTGTACAGGCTCAAATTTTTTAATATTTCTATTTTCTATATTTCTATATGCAACATGTTACAGCAACATGTTGTTCAATGTTCTGGTCAGGTATGTAAAATAGATTAACAGTAACAGGGATTGTCAACTTTCTGAAAAACTTAGAGATGTCTTTAAATCTGTGATACCAATGTCAAAAGTTTTAAAAAAAAATTGTTAATAAATTAATTTTGTTACATTTCGATTGTACATTTGATGTGAATATAAAGAATCTTCTTTTTTTATGGGTTTAATTACTTTAGATTACATAACCCTTACCTGCGTCTAGTCTGAGTAAAAGAATTTCAATAAAGCTTTTCTAAAATATCAAAATCGTAACGTTCAGTATAAAATATCAAAATCATAATGAAGAATATTAAAAAAAAACATTATCCACTTTTATTTGTGGTGATCTGCTGATCGTTGTTCTGGATAAGGTATAGGTGAAGAAGAATTATCTGTTGATCTTGCTCAGAATGAGGTTGTTTAGTTCTTGTAGCATTTTTTTTAAATTTGAAGAAATTTGAACCTTTCACTAAAATTTATTCATCATGATTGGAATGGATCAGAGTGACGAAATTTAATATTAAGCACTTAAGAAGTGTTTCCCAATATGTAACACCATGTACGGGCAATGTGTACAAGCAGTTAATTGTTGGTGAAAATATTTTTTCTGTTTTGTTAATCCGAAATTTTTAAAACAGCAGGCTTTACAGGCTGGTATCTCATAGGATGTGGATGTTTAATTGAAAATGTTACTTCTATCGTATAAAGATGGTGATTACAATGGAAAAGAAATAAAAAAAATAATTGAAGGTCTTCTTAGCTCCAGATTAGAGGAATTTGAAATAAAAATCAAAGAAAGAGATGACAGGTTGACGATGACAGAAAAAAGACTAGCTAGTTGTGAGAAGAACTTAAAGATTACAACAGACAGGTTAAGAAATTGTAAAGAAGAATCATTGAAAAAAGATGCCATTATTGAGCGTTTATCATATGTGAATTCGATGGGGTTTTTTCAATGGACATTAAATAATTACAACAGCGTCAAATGGGGTGAGGATTTGGACAGTCCATATTTCTATTCATCATATCATGGCTACAAATGTCAATTAAGTGCTAGATGGTACGGACCAAGGAAAGGACGAATGGGCTTATATTTTCACCTTTGCAAAGGCGAGAATGATTAGGAATTAGTATGGCCATTTCCAATGAAAGTACGATGGCAATCTACTGACAGCAATGGTGTAATAAGAAGTGTGACTTCTTCGTATTTAACAGCTAATTATCCTGTGTTTTGGGATAGACCCGAAGGTGTGAGAAATACAGGAATTGGATCTGAACATTTTCTACATATGCCACAATTGGAAAAACATATTCGAAATAACAAAATGGTTGTTTATTGTTTTTTCGACCAGTAATAAAATTCGATGCCTTATGGCCTTAAATTTGATGCGGAACAATAAAACTGGTACAATGTTGTCCTAAAATAAGTGTAAAATTAAAAACTTGCAATCCAGGAAAGAAAAGCATACATTAGGAACGAAAACTTTCGGATTTTTTTGTCCGAAATTTGTGTCTGCCGAAAGTTTTTTTGTCCGAAAATTTTGTTTTTTCTAATTTTTTAAAAAAAGGACCAGTGCATAGAAATTATATATAGGGTAATCAGAAAATCAATAAAAATTCGGTTTTTACTATCTCGCCTGCGAGGAGTATTCAAATACAGCTGTCTGTCCCAAAATGGAAATTTTTGGCTCTCTGAGCACCGACACGGGAGTAGTCGTGTGTTCGAATCTCATCTTGGTAACTATTTTTACTTTTTTTTTTTCTTTTTACTATCTCGCCTGCGAGGATAGGTTTCCAACTCGTAACTAACTAAATGTCCCAAATGGTCAATTGCAACGTCACAGATTTAAATTTCGTACCAAAACTCTCTAAGTACTTGGAAGTCATCTAAATGACGTTTCAGGCCAAAATTGGTATTTGTTTTCGACAAAATTTGGCACAGTTAACAAAAAAGGTATGCTGAACATAATAGTGACATCATAATTTTGATTTTTGTCACCTAAATGTCATTTTAGGCCAAATTGGTCCAAAAATTAAAACTACTTTATTTTAGACAAAATTTGGCAAAGTTAACAAAAAAAGTATGCCGAACATGATGGTGACATTAAAATTTTGATTTTTTGTCACCTAAATGTCATTTTAGGCCAAAATTGGTCCGAAATTAAAACTACTTTATTTTCGACAAAATTTGGCACAGATAACAAAAAAAGTATGCTGAACACCATACTTTGATGGTGACATCAAAATTTTGATTTTTTGTCACCTAAATGCCGTTTAAGACCATAAACGTTTCAATCGCGCGACTTTTAACCATGGATGATAGGCTGTATTTTTGTTAGCAGAAATTTTAGAATTGGGTCGCATTGTGGATGTTTCATAGTTGTGCATTTTTAATAGCGAGATAGTTTATGCAGCGCCTGCATCTTGTTGAACTTATTATTTTCGTTATTTTCACATTTGGCTGAGGCTCTATCTTTAAAGTTGGATCCTGAAGACCCTTTTTTAGATCTTGATTGAATATATGTACATTAGAAATGCTTCTAGCCTTCTTTTTGTGTCATTTCCCGTAATCATTACTTTTGAAATTTAGTTAAAGTGTCCGAAAGTTTTTTCGCCAAAGTTTTTCCGCCGAAAATTTTAGTTTTTAATGTACGAGACTGAAATAAAAGTTTGGATTTTTTGACACATACATTATTGTGGGGCACTAACAAGCCTAGTTCCCATCAACGCGTTTATTATTAAACATATGTTTATTACTGAACTCAAGGATGGGTTTATTTTCATCTAATTAATTATGCAGTAAGATTATGCGTTCACACTGAACTTAATTTTCAAACAAAAGTTCAGATGTAAGTATGGATGTGGACAGCGAGGAAATTTTGGAATTAGGTTATCTCTATTTAAGTATGATAAAAAGTAAATTTAAAAAAAAAATAAACACTAAACCCTAGTTTTACATCTCTCTCTCTCCAAGCGTTCTTCTTTCTGTCTTTTTCCTTATATTCATTATCAGCTGTATCATAGAGACAGGGGTATAGTCGCACCAGCTCAGACAGTGCTTCCTCTGCTACTATTTCTATTTTAGATTTCATCACGTATTATAATTTTTGTATTGTTGTCACTGTCGTTCTTTCACTTACTCGTGCAATGCTCTTATGAAAGCTGCTCTCACTTTGAGCATTGTCGGTAAAAACAAAAGAATCCTTTGATGTTAAATAAACTCATGTTAAACGCATGCTTTTAATATCAAAATTTTTTATATTAAACGCATGCATAAACATATGTTTATTGCATAAAAAATCATCAAACATTCTGCATTAAAAACAAAAATTTTCGGGGGAAAAAAAATTTGTAAAAAAAGAACTAATTTCAGATAAATTTTGCACTAAAAGTTTTGGATTTTATCGTTTTTTTACTTTTATTTTTAACGCCTAAATTTCGGTTTTTTAAATAAAATTTGCTTCATATATATAAACTAATTTGGTTACTACCAACTCTGTAAACGTGACGAAACGATTGTAGGGTCATTTAAGAAGTGCCTGGAGATAAAAAATCACGGATTTGTCTTAAAGTTTTAATGACGGTGAACTGATGAAATTCACCTTTTTTCTGCGAAAATGTTTGTTTCGCAACATTTATTACGTCATTTTTCCCCACCTCATTTTTTCCCTTTTTTGATGCTTACATTTTTTATGTGATAAAATTTCAATAATGTACAAGGTATATGTTTGAGTGGTTTCAATGACAATGTATCCTTTTTAAGGTAGAGCCTGGGTATTCTTGTTGTTTGTCTTTGTGTGTTGACATGTTTCGTCATCAGTGCTTACATTTTCAATTGTTCATTAAAATAAATAGCCTGATAAAAAGAATTGACAAACAATTTTCTCAGTGTTGATGAAAATACGTTTGTCTGGAAAAGGGTCTTATTTTGCAAAAAAGCATATTTTTCCACATTAAGGTACCTGGTATTTTAATGTGAACATGGTAACCAAAAAATGCTAATGAATAAAAATGAGTTATATTTTTCTCATTAAAAACCTGATGCGTTAATGTTGGTCGAAATGGTAGCATTTATAGCAGTGTCGTAAATTATTTGAGAAAACGGAGATATACTATTAAATTGTGCATCAATTATACACAATTATTGTCAACCAAACACACAAAAATTTTATTTTGAAACAAAATTTACCCTTAATTCTCCCTTATGCTTGACATAATTTCCTGTAGTCATAATGGCAGTTCTTTAAAATGAGCAAAATCTTTCCTCATTTTCCTGTCCTTCTGTTGCCCTCTGGCCACCTTGTATTACCATAGGAGATCAGCCAGAATAATGAACTTTTATTTTCGTTATCTTTATAATTTAGTTTAAAAAAGTTAAAAGTAAAGATGGTTTTGGAAAAATACATACTGTCATTTCTCTTTTAAGTTACTTTATTATCTTTATTTCTAGTTAGTATAATAAAATAATTATTCTGTTATTCTATTTTCTGTGTTTTAAATTAGTAAAATAAAAAAACAAGTAAAGTATGGCTATGGCAGAGGGTGGCTATGATGCAAACTTTGTTGAAGAAGTACTCAATGATTTGAAATGTGTTGTGTGTCATTATCCTCTGAAGAAACCTGAGCAGGTTATACCATGCGGGCACAGACTTTGTGAGGAGTGTTTTGAACAAATGAAAGAATATTCCTTAACTCGGTTTGTAGTTTCTTTTTTTCTTCTTCTTTTCTTTTCTTTTTTTTCGGAATTCTCTCTGTTGTACATGTTTTAACACAGTTTCTTATTTTTTGTGATAGTTTATTGCATTTTGTTTTACCGCAGAAACACAGACATTTGCTGTCCCTTAGATCGAATGATGATAACCACCAACCAGGTAAGTGATTGCTAATTGGTAATGGTGATTTCAAAAAATCATCTTAGTTATCATTGCAAGGTATAAAATGCAGTGGAAGAATCAATGTTAGACCATTTCAGGGGAAAAACGTTTGCGAACAGAAACTTTCGCGATTGGAAATTTTAGCATTTCGCGAACATAAACTTTTGCGAATTACCCTTATTTAAAATTTTCGCGATCATAAACTTTCGCGAATCAATAATTTTAAGATTTTCGAAAGAATCAATTTTCCTAAATTACGAGAAATTCATATATACAACGTATGAACTTAATATAAGTTTTTTTTTCAGTTACATAAACTTTCGCGAATTGAAATAAAATAACTGTTTTTTGCGTACATAAACTTTCGCGAATTGAAATAAAATAACTGTTTTTTGCGTACATAAACTTTCGCGAATTGAAATAAAATAACTGTTTTTTGCGTACATAAACTTTCGCGAATTGAAATAAAATAACTGTTTTTTGCGTACATAAACTTTCGCGAATTGAAATAAAATAACTGTTTTTTGCGTACATAAACTTTCGCGAATTGAAATAAAATAACTGTTTTTTGCGTATATAAACTTTCGCGAATTAGGCTAAAATTCGTAAAATTCGTGAAAGTTTCCGTTTGCGAAAGTTTCTTCCCCTAAAGTATTGTGACGATATGTCATTGTAATGACTGTGAGTTAGTATTTCTAATGATGTATTTATAGATACTTATCCGTCTTACAAAACCTACGGTTTTATCCTAAAGATTAAGCTCAAATACACGTTTCCCGAATTGCATGTTTTTTTAAATTTTAGAATTTAATGCTTTGACTTTAACATCATATTCAGCATGATTGATGTGTGTATTAATTTTTAACTTAATTCGACATGTGAAAATGCTGTTTTGGTAATGTCGATGTTACGGTCAAAGTCTTTTTAATTTTTGAGTTGCACTAATAAGCCTCTGTTTTAAGCAGAGGTCAATTAGTACAAAATTAAAAAAAATGCTATAACAGATTCTTTGCTTGCTGAAAGCTGAAGATTTCACATTTTATCAAGTTTCACATTTTATCAAGTTTCACATTTTATCACATTTCTTTTGTTTGTGTAGTGTATTCTTTACTTAAAAGATGTATATATTGCAATACAATAAAATATTGTTTTTTTGTGTGATAAACCGACTTTTCATATTTTTTGGAAAGAAAAGTAAAAAAATGTTATTTTTTTGAGTATGTCATTGTATTCACAGTTAAGATGGCAACGTGGCAAAATTCATGTGTATTAAAATATTGCAGAATATAATCCAAATATTGTATTTTTGAATTAGTCTTGTACTATCAGACATTTGACTGTGTTAGTTTCTAGTTTCTGCAGGTGTAGTGGGTGGCTTCATAAGTGCATAAAGTTTGGCAGGGTTTGTGCAATGTTAAAGTTTGAAATGCTATCTGGTTTATAATGCAATACTCCTTTTAGTAATTTTATGATAAATTATTTACCTCTTGTTCATATATTCCATAATTCTGATGGTTACATTAATATCATTTTTAACAGATGTTGTCTGCAGCTGCTTCCGTTATCATCCCGAGAAAGGCCGTGGAGAGGATTAAACCTGCTTACGACAAATACTAATTTACCTACGTCTCGAACATATATATTTAAAAAACTCTGCCTTAATATCCATTAGCAAGACTGCAGCGGGTCGTAGCATACCTCTGAATATTCTGGTAATTGGGGTAATATTTGAAAACTTAAAAAAACAAACTAAAACACTAAGGAAACTCAATGTAATTTTTTTAAATATTCTTATTGATTATATCGGCTGCAATACGTTTGTTTCATTACTTACTTTCTGTTCTTATTTTTTCTTGTTGTTCGGAGAACTGATTAAAGATGTATTTTTCTAATAAACGCAAAATGAAAATTAAAAATACGAACAATGTAGACCACTACAAAACAATCGTGCGTGTTATTCACTTTATATATTTATTTAAATTAAGGTATTTCCAGACAAAGGACTAGAGAGAATGATCCTCAATTTAAAAGTGCGATGCACTAATGTAGCAAAGGGTTGTATCTGGGTGAATGATTTGAGAGATTTACAGGTAAGGACGCAATACTGTCTTTGTCCAGAGACAACGTACAATTCCGAATTTCAGTCTTTCTTGCCTAGAACAATAGTGAACATGCTACTCACCCAGAGCGAAACTGTAAAGAAAATTAGAGCTTTTAAGATAAAAAGTGAGAATTATGTCCAAAATTTGGCTTTCTATAAAAAAAGTGTGAATAACGATTAAAATTTATTTTGCATAAGCTAGACAATATCGTGGCATCGATTTATATACTTCTCATAACTAATTTCTAATGGTGTTTTAAGACTTCTTTGTAAAAAAAGAATAAAAGAAACATTCGCAGATCATAGTAAAATTTTAGTAGAAATAAAAATTTAAGGTTACGAAACAATGAGACTACCAATATTAGTATTTATGCTGATGTTTGTTGTAATGTGCATTTCCTGTTAGTCTACTTTTGTCATTAGTTCATGTTGTCGTGCTAGCCTGGTCAATGTTTGCTGTTATAAAGGGTTAAACCCTCTAAGGACTGCTATCGCTGCTCCAATTTTTTTTATCTCCTCATCATATGAGCTTTAAATGAGCCGTACTGAGTATGTAGTATGTAGTAATACAATAATTCTTAATTTTTGATTTTTTAAGTGATTCCTTTTTTTTTCCTTGTTGTCAGCCACATTTAGACGCAGATTATGACTACACCATAGTAACATGTCAGAACGAAGGCTGTAACAAGCAAATCCATCGCAACATGTTACAACAGCATATTGTTCAATGTTCTGATCAGGTGTGTATAATAAATTAACATTGTCAGGGTTCCTGGAAGATTGTGTCACAATCATTCTTTTTATATCTCTATAATCATAGCCTTATTTTGTCTGTTTGTGCGCAAAAGGGTTACCGGTATTCCTTATACCAGGGGGTTGTTTATTTAAAAAGCTCATTATTTATTTAAATAAATTCAATAAATTAATTTATTTCTTTAATTAATTCAATAACTTTTATTTTTTTAATTAATTCAATAACTTTTATTTTTTTAATTAATTCAATAACTTTTATTTTTTTAATTAATTCAATAACTTTTATTTTTTTAATTAATTCAATAACTTTTATTTATTAACTTAATTAAAAAAATAAATTAAGTGATTAAAATGAATGTATTATTATTTTCATACGCCATTTTAAATACGAACCCCCATGATCTTAATCGTCGATTCCGTGAGCCTCAAATCCTTCAAATACGAGAGTAGATAAACAACGGAAAATGGTAATAGTTTCCAAGAGTTAAGCTCTTATTTCATATTCTGTCTGTCCCCTCAAGGGGTTTTGAGCTAAAAAACGCACGACATATCGATCCTCAGACAGGCAATGATCCGAGGACCGGCGAACCCGTGGATTCTTCCACGGCTAAAGCTTTGTTATATACATTTTCCTTTTCTAGTTACTGAATACTTTTGGTAATAATAATAGCACTAGCACACAAAATTAAACACATATAGTTTGTCTGAATGCTCATGGCGATTTTTATTCCAAATTTATGAGTTTTAATTACAAAAAAATTAGTAAAAAAATTTAAGAAAATAAGGGGAAATCTTTTTCCTGAATAACTGTGGCAAATTATATATACCTTTCTAGCTTGATACAATAGATAGATATACATGTGCATATTTTACATGGCTAGCCGTACAAATATCGAAGGATGTACCCTGCCTATTATTTCTAGGAAGGACTATGTAGTTGGCTCTACGTAGCTGATTTTCAGCTACGTAGAGCCAATTAGGGCCGTGCTCTACTAGACAACTCCCTGCGACATCCAACGACCCACACAGTATGCCCATTTCCCTCACATGACAGGAAAACCGGATATACTCGCTCATATTAAATAGCCAAGGGGAATCGAACCTCGGTCTCCTGCATATACTACGGGAGTTATAACCTCTAAGCTACGGCACCATAACAATAATGTTAGGAGCTTACCATAGTTTATGTGTAGTAAAAAATAATATTTCCTCTGTAGAGTTTTGGAGACTTCAACGAGAAAGAAATAAAAGGCTTAATCGATGATTTTAATTCAAGATTATTGGTTTGCGAATTGCAATTAAGAGAAAAAGCTGAGAGTTTGGTCAATTGTGAAAGGGAACTAAAGATGACAAAAGACAGGTTAGGCCATTGTGAGAATAAGTTAAAGAAGACGGAGGAGACATTGGTCAATTGTGAGAAGGAACTGGATATAACAAAACGAAGGTTGGAAAATTGCGAAGTAGTAAAAAGTGATGCCATTATTGGGCGATTATCCAGTGTGAATTCTATGGGTTTTTTTCAATGGACAATAAATAATTACAACAGCGTCAAATGGAGTGAAGATTTGGACAGTCCATACTTCTATTCATCATACAATGGTTATAAATGTCAATTAGGTGCTGAATGGTTTGGACCTAAAAGAGGTCGAATGGGCTTGTTTTTTCACCTTTGCAAAGGCGAGAATGATGAAGAATTATTATGGTCATTTCCAATGAAAGTACGATTGCAATCTACTGACAGAGATGGTGTAATAAGAAGTGTTACTGTTTCGTCTTTGACAAATAATGAACCCGAGTGTTGGGGAAGACCTGAAGGTATGCGAACAGATGGAATCGGATCAACAGAATTTTTACAAATGCCGCAGTTGACAAAACATATTCGAAATAACAAATTGGTGATTTATTGTTTTTTCGATCATTGACACACAAACGCTTCTTCTTTGGTCTCTCTCACAGCTGTTATGTGATTTTTCTCTCCATTCTACAATTCCTAATCTTATTACTATAAAGTATTTTTAAGTTTTCTGGAGAATAACGAAACGCAGAGAGAAAGAAATTTGGTTTGATATCTCACTTATGGTCGACGTCAATTTTGCTACCATTTCTGCTTAAACAAATCAATCCAATTATTTGGCTTTAATTGGATGGCAATCATTATGATTTTTTCCGGCTGTTAGATTTCTGCGTTGTCAAAAATAGAACTCGGAAAAAAAGTCCTCTTAAAAATTTATACTTTTAATCCTTGTCCCTTTTCTATATTATATACTATTTATACTTGTCTATAACCACATATATTATCAATCTTCACACAACTTGTAACTTGTACATCATTTATTCTTGTTTCATATTTTTTAAACTTTTAAATAGACAACTTTTATTTTTCTTGACGAATAAACTTTTGCAAAATGTCGTGAGTTCAAGAAATATTTTTAAGTAATTTCGAGAGGATTGGGATAATATTGAGCGAAACCTTTATTGATTATAATCACGCTGAATGTAAATTGCCAGTGAAATAACTTTCATGAGTTAAAAATTGTTATTTAAAAATTCGCAACAATATACATTTCCTGACTAATATTTTTTGAAGCAAACTTTTAATGAAAACATAAAAGCTTATTTGCTAAAATTTATTGTCCCTAATTTTTAAAAGTCAGCCTCTGTGATATAAAAAAGTTGAATTAAAGGCTGCCTTACGTCAATAAATTGGCCTAAGGAGTAATTCTAATTTAGTGCTGCCTCTAATTAGTGCGGATAGCCATTTTTGCGAATTTTGAATAATTTTTTGTCCTTGAAATAATAGTGCGGGTAAAGTATTGGGAATTTTCAAATTTCCTCTTATTTGGTGGTCAAAATTTCCTCTAATTATGTTGCGGATTGACTACAACATAAATTTACAATGTAAAAGAATCGTCTTCATCAACATCAGCATTATCTTCAAGATGCTTAGAAGCATTTTCCATGCATATTTTATAAAAGGATTTATTTCGAACTTAACTTTGTCTGGAAAAGTATTGCCGCAGACATCAAATGATCTTTTTACCATCTCGGTGTCGAGTGAAATGGTGTTGAAAGCTTCCTCTATGCAATAAACCATGTCTTGTCAGCGGACCAAGACGATACTCGATGGACCTTAAACAGGGTGGGTTGAAAAATTACGGTATTCTCAAAAATGAGTCTTTGCGGAAATTAAGCGAAGTCAGTTATATACATTGTCTTTTTGTGGGTGTGTTGTTGATATTTGTTGTAGTTGTTGTTGTTGTTGTTTTTCCTTTTTAAACAGAAGATAATAATTTATTAGTGTTACCAACACTTATATCATATATACTTGTAGTTTTTACTACGCAATAAATTTTTAATGTACTGATTTACGATTTGTATATATTTAAGTGATTTTAATTTTTGAATCTTGTTTTCATATAAGCCCTCAAAATTCCATCCAATTGTCTTCTACTATTATTTGCATTGATTTACCTAGCAGGGTTTTTATTTTGTTTTTTGAAAGTATCATATATTGGAGGTTTTTGTGTAGTTTAGTATACACGAAATTATGCTTTCTTGTTGTATTTTACTGAAAGAAAAGCAGTTTCTTTTACTTAGTTCTCAAATCATGACGTATGATTGGTTAAAGGGCCTGTCATACATAGGAAAGTTTACAAGTACCATGCAAAGTTTGTGCGTCTATTCAAAAATGAAATGCGTTGACGAAGATGAGGCAATTGTCGCTCAAATTGTAAAAAGCTATTTTTGGTTGAACCAACGAATAAATGGTCATATTCATCCACAAGAACTGATTATTACGAGATGTTGAAAAGTTTTGTTATTATATCTGTCCTATCACTTTTAAAAGCGCTATCCTACAGCAGTAATTTTTTGTGAAGTCAAAAAACATTTTTCTTTAACATTTGATATTTGAGCGGTTAAATTTAAATAAAGATAGGAACAAAAAGCGCACGATCATTAATTGTAAAATTATTCCCTATTATTTAAACCAACTTAGAAAGCTATTGCATACTTTCCTAACAGGCACCTTGGACCATTTTTCCTGGATGTATTTCTTGGTAATTCTGTGTTATTTAGTGCAGAAATTCAAATCGTATACAACATGGAATTAAAGGAATGTGTTAATCAACGCAGATTAACAAAACTGATGGTGATAAATACCGCATATGAGAGATGCCATGTACAAACTTTCATTTTGTTTTTCTAAGAGCTATTCTATTAATGACTAAGATTCAAGATGAATCTTTTCGGGTGGCCTTGCGATGTTTGGCAGGCCAGAGTATATGTAGAGAATTCCTCCAAATCTTCTTGTGCAATTCTTGTGGCATATTAGAAAGAACTCGAGGAGAGGATAAGAGACAAAATGTTACATGTCAATTTAACTTGTTGCCTAAGAGTCTACCGTAAAGGGGACTATTTTTGCGTATGAGAACGATTAACCGGTTGCTTGATTTGCAAAAAAAACTATTTTTGCGATCTGACAAAAACCGCAAAAAGTCAACTTTTTTAACAGCAGCTCTAGCCAAAACCACTTTATCAATATAAATTACTTTTGTACTTAAGCAGTATAAATGATAAATGTTTCACGAATTCTGTCTATTCAAAAAAAACTCGCAGGATGTTATTTTGCCAGCACATTTCGCGAAATGGACAAATAAAAATAGTTCACTTGAGATAAATGTCGAAAAACGGTCCAAATTTGACATTTTTTTGCCGATGTTAACATTTCTGTAGTGAATTTCATAAAAAAATCCATGCACTCATTTAAAAAGGAATAGATTTGCAAATCGTATCGCTTTTAATCTGCGTGTTAAAAGGCGCTAAGGTGATTGGTTTAAACTTTAGTCATATCAGCCACAGTTAGAAGATAGAATTTAAACAAACACGTACATAGTTAATCAAATTAGTTAAAAAAATTGAAATTACACAATCTTGGACAAAAATAACAGAAGTAAAACAATGCTTCTACTTTGAGCAATAACTTATAAATACACGTGTTTTTATAAAAAAAACATGGATATAAGAAACACGGCTGGAACATTTGAAAAATTAAAGAACATTTAGGAAACATTACCTGGCTCTGGCTGAGGCACGCGGAAAAATTAATAAATGATACCATCAAATAAAAAAATGTTTTCAAAATCTAAAACAAAAAGTGAGACAAAGCCGTGCAATTCAATGATTAGTTACGAATAACAGTTAACTGGAGTTTGGTTTTCAGAATTAAAAATAAAATATCGAACTGTAAAAAAATCTTTAAGCCTGCTTGATCTGCCTTGTTTTAGTAATAAAGGAATGATGACATGATATTGTTGGTGTGATATTCGATTTACATTTTCGTTCGAATGTATGTTCCATAAAGGACGTGGTTTTTGTAAACAAATGTTTTCATCCAGTTCTGTTGTTGTTTTTACAATAAAGTAAACCCCAGTATATAATAACTGTTTATATCTGTTACGTATTTTTTTCACATTGGTAACTATTCTCGGGTATTGCCCTTTTTAACAGCGAGGTAGCTAGCTAGTTTTTTATGGATGACCGTGTGTTATGATTTCAAAGTGTAACTTGAATGGACGTCGTCGCTGAAATATCTGTTCTTGTTAGTGGCTTTTGAAAAAGTTGTGTTGTAGGAACATAGTTATTAATATCGTGTAAATAAAACTTTTGAGTAATGTATGTACATTTTTATGATTAACTTGTTTACATTTATTGCTACCATTATGTTAGCCAACTACAGTAATATTTTTCTCCAGTTTTGTGCAGACATTTTTACTCTAGTTACGAATTTTTCGTATTATCGAGTGAAGATAGCTATAATAGAATTTGTTTAAAGCAGACATCATTAGTGCAAAAACAGAGATTTTTATATAATTAATTAATTAAATAATTAATATAATTATATAATTAGTTCCCAGTGTAGCCGTTACATAGGTCTCCGCTTTGGACCGCTTTCTGTTTAGACAAATCTCTCTATGTCAATTAATAACAGTTCATTATAATCCATAAAAATACCCACCTGTAACGAACTTCATTTTTCGTTGCAGTTGCTAAGGGGGGGGGGGGGAGGAGGTTTTTTTTAGCTGTAAGGTTGCTTAGAAGTTGTTAATCTGAATATTCAAATTTTTACATTTGCTGTTTTTCGGCTTTAAATGTTATTATTTATAAGGAAAAAGATATACTGTTAGTTTTTGTGAGTTTCCTTTCGGATATCCAGGGGTTTGGTTGCTTAACTTTTAAAATTTCAGCAGTCAGTAGCTTAGCAGTGGTTTAAACTTTGATCTAAACTTCAGTTTATAATGAAGTTAGTGTATATATTGAATAAGTAAAGTATGGCTATGACAGAGGGTGGCTATGATGCAAACTTTGTTGAAGAAGTACTCACAGATTTGAAATGTGTTGTGTGTCATTATCCTTTCAAGAAACCTGTACAGATTATACAATGCGGGCACAGATTTTGCAAGGAGTGCTTTAAGCAAATGAAGGATTATTCCTCAACTCAGTTAGTTTGTTATTTTTTGGTTATTTTTTATTTCATCTTTCTTTCTGTCACTTCCCAGAATTTTTAGTTTTTTGAAATAGTCTTATGTGCGTTTTGTTCTATCGCAGAAACACAATGCTTCGCTGTCCCTTAGATCGAATGGTGATTAACTTCAAGCAGGTATGAGTTATTATTTGAATTCTCTTACTTAGCGTTGATTCCAGCTAGCATGACAAAATGAATCATTACGATAACCTAATGCAATGGTACAACCAATACGATGCATCGATGTAAAGATTAATTTGTATTTCTTTTGCATGTTGCATTCGCCTAAGCATCATTTTACGCCTAAACAATAATAAACACAAAGCAATAACCTTGTTATTTCATTGCTATCGGTTTTATAGCAATAGAGATCTCTAAAGACAATTATATTCTAGCAGGGTTAGTAGGGCAATATTGGTATTTTTTAATTTTTTTCAAGAAACATCGACCTCGTTGTTAGCTTCGTAAAGTAAGAAGGTTTTCACGGTTAACCTTACACATCCAGCTGAACAGATGGCCGCTAGAAACTGGTCTTGTTTGGGAAAAATAAACCAAAAAGTCCAAATTTTAAAATCGAAAAAAAAACGGCAGTAAAAACGAAGAATTTTTTTAGTAAATAGAATGCGGGGTTGACTAAGTCTGTCTTCCGAGAAAGATTCCTTAAAATGGGAAATTTAGTTTGTACAGAATTTAGTGAAGTTAGTGTGTTGTCCAATTTGCATTTTATTGTAGTTTGTATGTTAATTTATGTTTAGGTGTTTCCAGACAAAGGACTAGAGAGAACGATCCTCAATTTAAAAGTGCGATGCTCCAATGTAGCAAAAGGTTGCATCTGGGTGAATGATTTGAGAGATTTACAGGTATTGATAGTGTACTGTAAAAAAATTAAAAATCTGTCTAGTTCGAACTACTTTTGTACAAGCACGTATCCAGAAAGCGATACAGAAGCCCCAAGAACGGAATTGACATTAAGATTCAAAAAGCTGTCCCAAAACTATCGAGTGTTTTTCACCCAAAACAGAAGAACGTGGTATTTACGAAAGAAAATGTAAAACACCTTCAGGGTTTTAATACAACGTGTAAGCTATACATAAAATAGTTTATAAACATAAAAAACACAGTGAAATTTTAGATCATGTGGGTGCGCAAAACATTGATTTAAGGGTTAATAAGAAATCAACTAGGGGGAAAAAATGCTATGTCGGACTACGAAACTGTGCAAATGTATTATATAACTTTTGAATACTTGCACTTAAGCTTTTGTCGCAATTTAATAATTTTTAATTTTTACATTAATGAATGTTTTCTTTTTTTTAGCCACATTTAGATGCAGATTGTGACTACACCATAGTAACATGTCAGAATGAAGGTTGCGACAAGAAAATTCAACGCAACATGTTACAACAGCATGGTGTTCAATGTTCTGTTCAGGTGTGTTGAACTTTGCTAGGCTTGCCATCGTCCTGGAAAACAATGAAAAAAACTGGGAATTTGATAGCTGTAGCCATTTACCACATACCTGAAAATAAAAAGACAATGTAAAAAACCTTTGTCCTTTCGTAAAGACAGCAAGCATCTCGTTGTTAGTAGATACTGCACACGTAAACAATTTTCACCAAAATTTGGTCCAAAAAACTAAAAAAAATTGTTGGCCTTAGCTTGTTAAAGCCGTGGGGACACGAGCAATGCACATGCAATGCAATGTGCATGTGCATGAAAATGATTGCTGTTTGCACCAAACCCTTTTTTACGTGCAATGCAACAAATTATGCTAAAAGATGATATATTTCCCCACGTGGTCGCACATACGCAAATTTGCAAAATACATGCAAGATTTGAAAATGATAAAAAAGCTATTTTAAGAGATTTAATTTCTCGAATAACCACGAAGAGATTATTTCACAATTTGAGTTAAAGCTACAAAATCCGCGTAAAGTCAGATGGAGGAAGAAACAATTTTAAATAGAATTTACAAAGAAAACGAAATACTACAAAAATCCGGTACACAAAGCTAAGTTTGAAAATTATTTGTTAAAGAAAATCGCTTGCTTTAATTGAACACAAAGTTTGTAAAACGTTGCAATACATTTGACATGTGGTGGTTACACGATATATATTTCAAGCGCATACAATGCATCAAATTGCGTCGCATGAACCTGAAAAGAATTGCTCGTGTCTCCAAGCCTTACTAAAAGCCAGGTTTACCTTCCTGGTATTTTGTTCTTGAAATTTATAATATTCTTGTGTTATTTATTTATGCACAGTATACCGTACGGAAAGAAGATTTTGCGGTGACATATTTTGCGCGATTCACTTTTGTTATTAAAAAGACTAAAATAAAACAAAATTTGGCGATTAGGTATTTTTATACAAATGTGGAATTAATGTTCCCGATTGGAACGTTTTTATTCGAATGTAAACAAGAAAATGTGTATTATAAAGAACGTAAAGTATTATTGCAAAAAATAATAAAAACCAAGAGCAAAACAGCATCATCTTTTTTGAGCAATTGTTTTTGTGTTTTTTTGCGCTCGACTAACTTTTGCTAAACTTTTTTGCGATTTGCTCTAAAAATTTAAATAAAATTTTGCGGACCATAATTTTGCGAATAGGGTCTAAAATCGTGGAACCAGTTTTAACCAGTTTTATACTTCTCTTATAAAATAGAAAGTTTATATACTTTGATACTATTTATTTTTAGCCGAGAAAAACAATTTCTACCACTGTTTTAGCAACAGCAGTAACCACAGCAACCTCAACAACAGCAACAACACAGCCATCGTCTTCTGCTGCTGCTAATGATAATAGTAATGTAAGGCCAATTTATATTTATAATGTTTTATGATTTTAAACTCTTTGTATGTTGTTCACATATTCTTCGCCAAACATTATTTCATTGTTTACTTCATTATAGGATCTATCATACAATGCTTACTTGCGTTATCGCCGACGTCATCCGGGGCCCAGGTCCAGAGGGTCATACGTAGTGTGGCGTCGCCTCGGCGGCAGGGACCACGAGGGCTTTCGCTGGCCGAAGCGACCTGGGCAGACCGAAAAGAAGAAGCGATTGAAAAACGTCAGCTTTACCTTTAATGGGTGTGACATAAAAGTGGAGTACCGTTGAAGGGTGATCACTTTCAAGCATTACATTTTCACATGTGAACTTAATTTTAGTTTAACTCTGCCATTTTTGGAATGTTCAGGTGACCGATATCATCTTCCCCTTTTGTTTGTTTTGTTTGTACATATTCAGCTACCAAGTGCATCGATAATTTAGTAGGTGCTCTAGTTGTGGAGAATATTTAGTTTTTCCAAACCAATAATTGTAATATCCATGTAGCTTTTTTTGAACATCAAACCAGTTGTGATTTAGCAGTTCTTTGTTGTGAATTTAGTTTTTTGCAAGATCGGTTAATAATTATGACCAAACTTCAGCACCTTAGTTTGCTACGTTTGTATATGTTGTATAATTTAGTATCTATTATTGTCTTGTTACTTTAGATTACTAAGTTTTCACATGTATACTTTCTCGCGTTCTTTTTTCTTCGCCCCTGCTGCGTGTGTTTATCATTTTTGCACATCACGAACTCTGTACGGTGGCCCATATGTGACATTTTTAACGACAACTTTTCGGTCTTTTTAATAACTCCTTCATCCTATGTTGCATGGCTTTGATACTGAGTTTCAATATTTATCTATTAGACACCGGCATGCCAAATTCTTAGGTTCCATACCTTTTAGAGGCTTTGATATTGGCTATTCCTCGAAACTGCCCCTAAAAATCTCTATAATAAAAACCCTTAAAATGGGGAAAATATAATAACTCTGGGCTTATCCTTAGAACTTGAAACTTACAATACAACTTTGTTTCATCGAGAAGAATCGATTAATCCGATTTCCCGATTTTTTCGGATTTTACCCAAAAATCGTGAAAAACCGGATTTCGGACATTTTTTGGCAACTTTTTATGCGATCCATGTAAAAACCGACATAAATAATAAGACAAATTAAAAATTGACAAAAAATTTGAGTTTGTCACTCCCGTCTCCCCTAAATATCAATGTTATGCAGTCAAAATATCCGCCACGTGTAAGTCTAGGCTATCCGCAACATTGATAAAGGAAAGGGTGCTTTTTGAAGAAATTTTTATCAAAAAATGTCCCAATATGTTTGTCCACGATTGTAGCTTAGGGTAACATAAGGTTAATTTTTGGTGATTTAAGCACGTACTATTTAAAAAAAAATTTCTGCCCGCCAAGGTTAACCGTAGCCCCTCGGGTATACCATATTTACTGGGTCCTCGTAAAAGTCTGTACAAACGTTAAAAAACCGGCATGGTAAACCCAGGGTATATGTTTATAAATATTTAATGTGAACAGTTGCTTCATGTGGTGAGTTTTAATATCATTATCTTCTTTTGTGAGTCTTGTATATTGTGAGTTGAAATATCAAGAAGAAGAAGAAAAAGAAGTTTTTTATAAACAACACATTATGTAGCAGATGTCACCCTATGTTTTTTCTCAATTTGGGATCAACTCATACACAGAACGTCGTCGAAGTTATAAGTTTTTTCGCAAGATAAATGGAGAAAAATATTAATACAGAAAGTGAGCCAAAAAGCCAAGGTAAACTTTTGTATGGAATTTACAACTTCGTTTTTAAAGGCTTCTTGTATTTTCTTTCATACGCCTTTTTGTAGAAACATATTTTGCAAATTTTGGGCAATTTTGTCAATTATATCACGCGAAGATTTATTTGCGTTAAGTTAGCCACCGCAAAAATAATTTTGCTTGGTAAGGACGTAAAGATAAAGAAATACACGCGAATTTATTTTACGAACGTATATTCGCCAACTCTACTAATATTTTAACAGCATACATAATCACAAGCCATGCTTTTAGCCCTGTTTTTTTCCACCGCATTTCCTCTCTATCAAATACCTTGGAAGGGACCTGGTACTTAAGCACACCAAGCTCGACCCCAGCACCTTTTACCGTGGCCTTGGGGACGAGGTTGTAAGCACACATAATGAACATTAGCGACAAATATTTAGGAGGTACGCAAAGGCTTTAATTGACGTAAGAATTGCATTAATTACGAGTTCAATCTGCAGAAAAGGAAGTCCAATCTACAAACAAAGAAACACAGCAAACGCGTGTCGGAGCCCAATATCCCTCTGGGTCATTCTCGTCCCCAGAGCTCGTTGACATAAAACCTCGGAGGTTTATCTCAAAGAGCTCTGGAATCGAGAAACATCTAGGTCTAAAAAATTAAAAATAGGCATTGCTAAGGCTCAGTTAAAATTATATTAATGATTACAAAAAAATGTGTATTGTAAAACCCATACCACACCATGTGATGGAAATAAGATATATTTACTAATAAAATCATAACTGTAGCTAATACTATTTTTTATATTTGCATATAGATGAAACGAAGAACGGACAAGAAGAAAGTAAAACAAAAAAACGGTAAGATTGTGATAGAGTTTATTTCAAAGCAGTCTTAACAAGGTCAAATCGTCTTTAAAAATATAGTCAACGGGATATAAAAAAAAAAAATTATATAGGCTGGAAAACTATCATCTAAACATTTCCCTGTACAGATGTTAGAAAATAGCCCCAGATTTCTGTTTTGAGTTCAAGGAATTGTAATTTGCGGTTTTTGAAAAAATGTGTCACATCTCATGTTGTCTGTGGATAATCGCGCTTAAACACTGCGTTTAAGGACATTAACTTTTTGGTTAGTAGCCAAACTCAAAGTTACACGAAATTTAGTATGTGCAAATAGTGTAAAAAATAGACCTTGGAAATATATGTTTATATCCCATTATATTTTAGACAAATGAAGGAAGCTTTGAAGGAATTAAAAGATCCTAAAGGAGATTTATGTTGCCTGGTTCGACAATTTTACTTAGGCCAACATGAAGTAACGCCAGTCATCGACAACAGCTTATGCTGATAAACTTTTCAAATTGATTGTGCGTATAGCTGGACAAACTTACTATATTACAGTAAAAAACATGAACAGGCAGGATCCTCCCTACCACAGAAATATATCTTGTTATTAGTTGTTTCTAGATAGGCTCTTGTAAATATGTAAATAGTGAATATATATACATTTTGCAAACGTATTAACGTTTTTATTTGTGCTAAAACCCAAATATTTTCCAAATTCACAGCTAAAATCTCCCACATGAAAAACTTTGATATGTTTGAAAATCTCAGGGACAAAAGAGTTATTCACTTCTTGAGTCATATTTGTCTCATCATAAGTAGCAGAAAACAAATAATTAAAAATAGTAATCTCATATATAATTTAGTTATAACATATGGTTTACAATGTCATTTGTGTTTTTATGAGCGTGACAAGACTGAGATTCTTATAACAATTTACAGCTTTGAACTATATCTTGGTTAACGCGTTCATATTATAATTTACACTTCGTGTTAAAACTTTCTGATCACAATTTAAAATTTCTTGTGAGAATTTAACATTCTGTTCCATTTTTATATGTTTTATATTGGATCGAAGAAACTTTTTTACGAAGAGTTAATGGTTTCGAATGCTGCGTTGGTTCCTTTACACATAATAAATGATGAATAAGAAATATATTGGGTTGATGACGTCATCGAGAAAAAATTAAATAAGCTTCTTAATTTTCACTAGCATAACCAGACATGTATCTGAAGTCCTTGTTTATACAAATTAAATTAATTCTTTCAAAAAATCTCATATTTAAACTGGTATTTGATAGCTAAGAAATGATTTTAAATTAATAGAAAAGCTGTGCTTAGGGGTTGCTTAAAAGAAATAGTACAGTTCGGAAGGTGATATAAAATCCTCAAAGAATTACTCGAATTTAGTCGCAATTTTTTGACTCGATATCAAATTTTCACACTACCTACACAGAAAATATTTGAAAAGCAGGAAAATTCCAAAAAATGAGTATAACTGGTATAACCGAAAGTAAGGCAATACCCCACCCTTTATTTTGGCAAAATGTTTTACTAGAACAAAATAATTTTTGCTTCTATCCACTTCACTTATATTAAGTTGGTTAAGTGTTCCAATAAAATTATCAATTTTCCTGTTTTGAAAGCTCCTTACATTTATTTATTACTAAAAAACGCATTTTTAAATGTATTGGTGAAACAACAGTTAACTAAGAAAACCAATTTCTAACATTCTGCTAACACAAGTTTGCTTATAAAAATCCAATAAAATGACACAATTATGGGTGATATACTACGGGTGGGTGATTATGGGTGATTTACTAAGAAAAGCAACAATAGATTACATTAACAGTAAATTTAAAACTTGTATTTATAATTCTAAAAAAGCAAAAAAACCTTATTGGCACAGAAATAATATCCTGAAGACGTTTTTTATATCTTCTATGTTTATCTTGAGGTGAAAATTCCCGAATGTTGATAACTGAACATTCTAGGATTTTTTATTTTGACTTAAATACGGCTGAGCTAGAAGCCACAATACTTCCAGAAAAGGTGGAAAGCCGGTAGCCTAACAAAAGTCAACCTTCAGCATGTCGAAACGCGAGAGCAATCAACCATGAGATACTGAGACAAGAAGATAATCGTGTTTTTTTTCACATTTTCTAACACAACTATTCCTTTTACATTAAATTCAATTACCTTAAATTGATTAATCTTAGCGAGGACTTATTTTCACGAGGTAAAAAAAGAGCTTTTTGCGAAGATTATTTTTCACGAGTCGGACTATTTCAGATATCTAGATTTCTACATTTTTCCTACTACAAGCGTAAAAAGCGATATGTTGATAAAACAGGGTTCCCACTCATTTTGCAAGTAACTTCTTTAGGATATTTAGGAAAATTTAGGAGGATTTTAGCTGTTTTTTAAGGAGATTTTTTCAATAAGCGGGGAAAAGACATACAAAAATTTAGGAGATTTTAGGAGTATTTGATATATAATGCAGAATATAAATATTTCTGACTTATATTCCACAAAAAAATCCATTATACAAATAGAGTTTCATAAATAGTTGTTCTCTAAAAAATTTAGGAGATTTTTAGGAGTATTTGTAAAAAATCAGGAAATTTTTTAGGATTTTTAGGAGGCGTGGGAACCCTGTAAAAGGTATAAAAATATGGTTGAGGAATTGTACTGTTAGTTCAAAACGGAGATTATCATGGGTACTTCTTAGAAAAACCCCGAAAAATCGCCAAAGATATTCATCCAGAAGCGTTGCAAAGATATTCAAATAAATCTGAAATATAAAAAAAATCAGAAAAACGTAATAGAGAAAGCTTGTAAAGTGTGTTTATTGAGGAAGAAAGAGAAAAAACGAAAAAAATTATTTTGCATTTTTCACTATTTTTGCGAAGATTAATTCGCGAAGTCATTCTAGTAATTTCGCAATGATTTATTTTCGCAGATAAATTTTCTCGAATATGGGTAAAAATCCCAAAAATTAACTCAAGGTACTGTAAAGCAATTTTATCACAACCAATCAGCGCGAAGAATTGTTATCACAGCCAATCAAAATAAAGCAATTTTCTCACAACCAATCAGTACAAGACATTATTATTACAACCAATCACCGTTTCGGATTTTATGCGGTAAATAAATATCTGTCATGAAAGAATGAGAAATAGAATCTAAACACTCAATTTCAGCTTTTAAGCCACGGCTGAGTAGCAGTTCGATTTGCGTAACTATATGAGGCTGCTGCAGGATGTAATTTCTTTTCAGTAAATCGTTAGCTTTCTTTTTGTCGGCGTCAGATAAAGGTATCAGAAAAGTGTCTGCTATTTTGACTAAGTCAATATCCTTTGGCTGAACTCCCAACCATTTCATGGCTGGACAAGTTAAATTTGACGCTTCATGAGACAAGGATTTGGAACCATATTTGTAAATACACATGATTTCAATTCCGTGTGGATCAGCGTCGACTAGAGCAAGAACAGGAATGTGCAGTGCATCCCAAAGTTTTCTTAGTAACATGCGTGTGTTGATGTCCGGGAAGCCTTTGCCTATTGAGAAACAGATAACACTGACTAAAGTGAAAAATTGAGCGGAGATTTTTGCTTAAGCATTGTTTGAATAGAACACCAAAATAGATAAATCAAGATTCATCATTGATATTAATTTGTCGAAGCTCCTTGCTGAAAAATCTCCCATAAAAGCTTTGTTTTCATAAAACTCGTCCTTCAGCTGTAACATCTAAATTCAGGTCATGTTTTAAAGCCGAATAAGTACCATCTAGGCACATAAAACAATAAAAAAGGTACCTATTTCTTCTCATGGAATACTAATGAAAAAGGGTACGCTAAACATCAATCCTCTGCCTTAAACTGACCAATGGGTAAAGATGTGGTTTTAAAATAATGCCTAGTAATTCGAAGATTAAAGAACAAGGTGTGGTATTACTCTTGCACTGGATGGGAGTGAAAACGATGATTTGAAATATTGAGGATTTTGAAGGAATTTTATGATTGCAAAGTGATCTCTCAATTGGAAAGTTATTTCGACACTATAGGCTCATCCAAGCATTTGTACAACAAGAGAGTCTTCAACCAGCTTTGAGCCCATGGTGTCTATTCTGGATTGTGCAGTAATCAAACTGATGTGGCCAGTTGATTTATGTATCTTAGTGTAGCTAAATCTTAAATAAATAATCCTCTCCTGCGGCATATTTGCGTTAGCCTATCTCCTTAATAAGTCACAACCTTACCTGTAATAAGAATACACGGTCCTAACTTCTCATTTAACTTATATTCTACTAATCTTTGATAAGTTGCTTCTTTCTCAATCACTAAAATATATCTCGCGTTTGATTGGAAGTTACGGACACAACTGACATGATTTGGGACTTGAACTCCATTTTCATAACAAACTATAATGTTACCATCATTATCTGAAAAAGATAAGTCACCATAAAGCAAGCCTTTCGAGGAAGATAAGATATGTAAAGCGTGACGAGGAACGCCAAGCATACATGATATATCAGAAACAGCTTCATCAACAGCATGCTGTGTTTGATAAAAGTTCACGTTGGAATAGTATAGATCTCTTTTGGTTGAATGTTTATTTTCTTGAAGTAACTTGTAGCACGATGATAAACATGTAATCATTACAGCATATTTATGTAACGAAGCCTGGTTCTCGAGAGATATCTCGTGTTTTGTTACATCATCAAGCATTTGAACACCTAGGTCTTCTTTAAAAATTGTGTTGTTGCTTCCACCTCGTTTATTAAAAACAAATTTAGGCAACTCGCGGTTGTGTAAGGCACGTAGAAACGTCGTTATATGCTCTTCAATGAGTTGCATAATTTCATAGCGTGACAAAATTTTCGTAGCATGAATGGAATTTTCACTTTTGTCTGTGATTTTAATTCGTTCGAGTAATTTTGTTGCACTATCTCTTGATTGAAGTTCTTTAGATAACTCCGTTAGACATCTCCAAAACGATGATTCAGACACATTTGAAAGGGAGGTCATTATTTTCTATGATGAATTAGAAAATTATTAACAGTAAAATAGTATTCAAAACAAGCATAACCTCTCTGGTACCCGCTCAAAAAGATATATATCAATCAACATACAGCAACAGGTTCATGGGCAGAGTGGCAATTGCGCCCCTATAAATATAAAAAATAATATAGTAATAAAAGGTCTTCTTTTCTTTAATAATTACTACAACTAACAATGAGATGTTATAATAAATTGTATCCTTTAAAGAGATTATCTAGACATTCTTTGCCCTCTCGGGGTCAACTCTTCTCGGGTAAACACTATATTCGCCCCGCCCCACCCTGAAATGATTTGGTTTCGTACGTACCTAAGCAATCGTTTGATGAAACAAAATTAATAGGGTATTATATACTCGAACTCATCTGCTCACTCACTCACCAGCTTTCGCTTTCACTTTTTACTTTTAAAATTGTCCCGCCATTTTTTAAAAAAATAGAGACGCTCGTACCGGCAGGAGCCTTGAGAGTATTTTTTATGAAAATATGTGGTCAATGTGACCACAACCATCAAAACAAATATGGTAGCTATTGCATGAGACGAAGGTGTGCAGGTGTGCTGGCCTTAATGGATATCTGTCCATATAGCTTACCCATCATGAAGAAGTTAGAGACACCTAAAAATTGCAATGGCTGTTGGTTTTAATCCTATATAATACCTAAATCCCCAAAACTAGCAGCTAGCTAGCTTGCTAACCTTGTTTTTGCTACATAGCTAACATTTTCACCACCTGTTCCCCAGCCAGTCCACCAAGTTCTCATTTTTTAGATAGATAGAGAGATGTGCATATTTTACATGCCTAGCCTCACAAATATCGAGGGATATACCCTGCCTATTATTTCCAGGAGGAGCCATGGATTAGATGGGGAGTCCTAGATTATTTAATGACCATTTTGAGCTACCACACAGAGCCAATATACACCTTTACGATAATTCAATTGTACATGCGTTCCTACGTCTCTCCATCGTTTTACAATATCGGAAGAAAGGAGGTAAAAAACATGTTTTTATAAGAGTTTGTTAGAAACGGAAGTGTGTTTTCTCCAGTGTTTTAACTTCCTTCGTATCAATTTCTTTCAAATTTTTAGGAAACATTAATAATAATAAGATATATACAACTTATGTGTACTTTTCATTAACAACAAAGCGCGGCAAGAATAGTTATCACGAAAGAACATGTTTTCTCCTTAATAAACTCTTATAAAAGTGTGATGTTTACCTCCCCTGATCGCAAAATGAGCTGCGATGGAGTGTTAGCTTTCCCGAATTATTGTAAAGGTGTATTAGGACCTGCGCTCTACCAAACAACTCCATTCAACATCCATCGGCCCACACAGTGTGCCATGTCCCCAATTTCCCTCGTATGGCTTGGGTTAACTCAGGGCTATGGTAACATTTACTTGCCCATATTGAATCTCTGCCAAGAGGAGTCGGACCCTGCTGGTCTCAAAGTGGGAGAGTTATAACCACTAAGCTACGGCGCGCCACAGTCTAATATTATATTAGTTATTAGTGCTGTTTTATACTCTACAAATATATAGCTAGCTGGCTAGCTAGCTATAAATATTTTATTTCACGATTAGATTTGTTTTTTGTTTAAACCAAATCTTGATTATGTTGCAGTACTGCCCGAATGTAACTTTACATGTTTGCGATAGTTATCACCTTCGCATGAGCTTTCGGTAGCATCAGAACTTTCGTTGTTATTGTTAACCTATTGTTAAATACATGAGCTATTTTTGCATGTTGAAAACAATAGAGTTCATGTCTTGTTCGCGAAATTTAATTAGCTCATGTGAACTGCGTGTGTCCCATTGTCGTATTTAATTTCTATAGTCGTCAAGATATCAACGAAATAAAATAAAATTTAACAAAGATTTATTTATCTATTGTTTTTACTCACGAACGGCCATGTTAAACCATTCGTTTATAAATGTTATGTTTTCTCTGATGCTCATGCTTTACGAAAGCGTGCGTGCATTTTAATTTTTTTTCACAAAAGCTAAATGTTATATTTTGCACATAAAAATACGTATATAACTCTTAAAAAAAATCGCGCAAACAATTTTCTTATAAAAGTTAGCATTTCTACAAAAATTACAATTGGCCTACAATTGTCCAGATGCTTGACCTAAGAACGAGAAGCTGCGATAGAAATGCTTTTTTAGATCGCGTTTTAAAAATTTAAGAACAAAGAACGGCGATATAAAAGCTTCGTTAGATCGCATTTTAAAAATTTAAGAACAAAGAACGGTGATAGAAAAGCTTTTTTAGATCGCGTTTTAAAAGTTTAAGAACGAAAAGTGGCGCTAGAAATGTTTTTTTAGATCGCATTTTAAAAGTTTAAGAACAAAAAGTGGCGATAAAAAAGCTTTTTTAGATCGCATTTTAAAAGTTTAAGAACTAAGAACGGCGATAGAAAAGCTTTTTTAGATCGCATTTTAAAAATTTAAGAACGAAGAACGGCGATAGAAAAGCGTTTTTAGATCGTGTATTTAAAATTTAAGAACGAAGAACGGCGATAGAAATGCTTTTTCAGATCGCATCGCAAAAACAAAATGTTCTCACAATGAGTGTTTAGATCTGTCAAGAACGTCAAAATTTAGATTTTTAGATTTTTCTTTCTTCGGTATTGAAATTTAATTTGTTTTCGAAATCTTATGATGAAGGGAAAAGTCCTGAAAGTAGGGTTTTTCCGTTTGCGCTGTTAAACGTTGCTTTTTATAGGAAGACCTTTTAAAAGTTTTGCATGTTAAAAAATATGTTTCGATGATAAAGACATTCTTTTTTCTAAAATAATATAATTCAATAGCCTTCGCGATCTTTAACACATTTAAACAATAACATGCATGTTACATCTGACAACAAAAGGATTCATCAAATCTTATTGTTATGACTCGCGCACGACGATAACAATAAGCAAATAAGTTCGTGTGTAAACAAAAGATATGTGAACGCTCTTTATGTAGACATGAGATCGTTACATGAGGTCGCAAAACTCGCGTACATGTAAAGTTACATGCAGGTGGTACTGTAGTCTATTGTTTATATTTTCTTCCCCTGTGTATCCACGTGTATGTCCATTCTCAATGCAAACTCGCAACATTATGTCACACCAGAAACCTGTCTGGCTATACAGTTTAGGATAAGGCAGAAGTAAGTCACATATGAGTTTCCTGTCCCCCACCCAAATGGCCCTAGAATAACATAATTTTTTTACGATTTAAAATCATTATTTTTGCAAAAAATCAGAACGTGGTGAAATAATGTGGAACAAAAGTCTATACACTGCGACTGACTTTAATGGTCATGTTGGGAAGTCATCTGAAGGTTATAGAGGTGTGCATGGAGGCTATGGATTTGGGAGCAGAAATAAGGAAGGGGAGAGATTGCTTGAGTTTGGAATGGCAACGGACATGGTGGTTTGCAACACATCATTCAGTAAGAGACAGAGTAGGCTGATAACATATGAGTCAGGTGGTTGTAAGACACAGATAGATTACTTCCTGGTTAGAAAGTCAGACAAGAAAGTGGTGAAGGACGTGAAAGTTATATCGGGGGAAGAGTGTGTTTCCCAGCATAGGTTGCTGGTTTGTGATATTATCTTGAAGAGTGTTAAAGAAGCCAAGGGAAAGTACAGGCCCCGTCGTAAAGTCTGGAAGCTGAAGGAAGAGATTGTAGCAAAACAATTTAGTGCAAAAGTTCAGCAGTTAGCCCACAATGGTCAATGTGATAGTGACAATGTTGAAAGTACTTGGACTACTTTGAAGAATTGTCTTCTAGAAGCTTCTGATGATACCTGTGGGTGGACGAAAGGACCAGCTAGACATAGACAGACCTGGTGGTGGAATAATGAGGTTGACCAGTGGGTAAAGGAAAAGAGGAAACTTTGGAAAGAGTGGAAGTCAGGTGGTAGTAAAAATATTTACTGAGAAGCTAAGCGTCGTGCTCGTACAGCAGTGTATAAGGCAAAATCAGAAGCAGAGAGAAACAGATTTGCAGATGTGTTAAGAAGGGAAGACCAGCGCAATGAGGTATTCAAGATAGCAAAGCAAATGAAGAAGACTAATCAAGATGTTGTAGGTGAGAAGTGTATACGTAATGATGAAGGTGTTTTGGCTAGCACAGAGGAGGAGAAAAGGGTAGCTTGGAAGAATTATTATCAGAGGTTGCTTAACACTGAGTTTGATTGGGATGAGGATAATTTGTCTGATGATGATGTTGTAGAAGGGCCAGCTATGCAGATCAAGACAGAATAGGTAGTGGAGGCTATTAGGAAATTGAAGATTGGCAAGGCTGCAGGAGTATCAGGTATTGTTGGAGAGATGGTAAAAGCATCTGGATATATTGGAGTTAAGCTTATTACAAGTCTTGCTAATCAGATTATAAAGGATGGTGCTATTCCGAGTGAGTGGCAGTCGAGTGTAATAGTGAATTGTTTCAAGGGCAAGGGTGATGCATTAGAAAGAGGTAACTATAGAGGTTTGAAGTTGGTTGATCAAGTAATGAAAGTTATTGAAAGAGTGATTGATAAGTTACTTAGAGAAAGAATTGATATAGATAAGATGCAATTTGGTTTTGTTCCAGGGTGTGGCACTACAGATGCAATATTTTTACTCAGACAGCTTCAGAAAAAGTATTTAGGAAAGAGAAAGAATCTGTATTTTGCCTTTGTAGATTTAGAGAAAGCTTTTGATAGAGTGCCACGTAAAGTTATTTGGTGGGCTATGAGAAAATTAGGTGTGGATGAGTGGCTATAGTTACGATGGTACAGTCTATGTACAGCAATGCTAGAAGTCGTGTCAGGATTAAAGATTCACTTAGTGATGAATTTAGTGTAAATGTTGGTGTACATCAGGGTTCTGTACTTAGTCCTTTGTTGTTTGTTCTAGTCTTAGAAGCGCTGTCGATGGAGTTCAGAACAGGTTGTCCATGGGAGTTATTGTATGCAGATGATTTGGTTCTCATAGCAGAGTTGATGGAAGAATTAGTTGAAAAGTTTGAGAAGTGGAAGAAAGGACTAGAAGAGAAAGGGCTAAGGGTGAACACAGCAAAGTCTAAAGTCATGATTTGTAGCATTGCAGCCAAGTGTGACCTTGTAGTTGGAAAGTGGCCTTGTGGAGTTTGCAGGAAAGGGGTTGTTAGTAACTCAATTTTTTGTCAGACTTGCAAGCATTGGGTACATAAGAAGTGCAGTAGTATTGGTGGAAGGTTAAGAGCTGACATTCAGTTTGTATGCAAGCGTTGCAAAGGTGAGATTATAGAGAATGAAGTATTTCCAGCTTTAATGATGTACAACAGTGGCTCGTTAGAGATAGTTGAGAACTTCTGTTACTTAAGTGATAATGTTGGGCAGTGAAGGGGGTGTTGGAAGAAGTGTTACTTGCAGGATAGGTTCTGCTTGGAAAAAGTTCAGAGAGTTGCTGCCTTTGTTGACTAGCAGAGTCTTGTCAATTGAGGTAAAAGGTAGGTTGTATGAGGCCTGTGTAAGAAGTGTTATGTTGTACGGTAGTGAGACATGGGCAGTGAAGCAGGATGATCTTGACCGTTAGAAAGGAATGATATGAGAATGGTTAGGTGGATGTGTAACGCCAGTCTGAGAGACAGAAAGAGTTCAGATGAGCTAAGAAGCAGGCTAAGTATCCGTAGAATTAAAGATGTTATCCAGATAAGAAGATTGAATTGGCTGGGGCACTTGGAAAGAGTGGAGGAGGATAATTGGGTAAGAAAGCGTAGAGACTTGATAGTTCCTGGGGCAAAGCCCAGAGGCAGACCGAGAAAGACTTGGCAGGAGGTTATAAGGACAAACTTGATACAGAGGAAGTTGAGTTTAGATCTAACACAGTCTAGATCAGATTGGAAGAGGGTCATTAATATACCCCGTCCAACCCATGCTAGCATGGAAAACGGACGTTAAGCCGAGAATGATGATGATGATGATTTAATCCTCACATGGACAATAACCAATAAAAATTTGAATTTTGTGCTTATACACATGTGACACAAATACTGTGCAACTTTGTTTCCAGGGATTACTGTCTTCTGTTGTATTGACAGAATCACAGATGCCTATGGAAACTTTCTTTTAAAATGGAAACAGTTCCCAAATTCGAAAACATGTTTTTGTTATATATATCTATATATATCTGTTGAAATAGAAATAGACTAAATGTTATTAGGAACAACTGTGCATATGTGATATATATTTGTATAAGTAACTCTGCACATTATATTCCATATGCCTCGCTTGATCAGATAATTTAAGATAAGATAATTTTATTAATCAAAAATAGCTGTACAGTTCAAATAATTAAATAAATTGGTAATATGAAGAGAAAAAACAAACAAACTATTTTTGAAGGGAGACCTTACCTAATAGCAGAAGCTAAGACGAGGATAAGGTTGTGGGTCCAAGTCCCACTCAATCCATCATCTTTGGAGCACTTGCGAAGATAATGTGCAGGAGGGTTCTTTATAGAGATAAAAATTCAATATATGTAGTTGACTATATATGTAGTTAATAATGATATATTTTTTTATTTATACTATATAGCTATCTTACCTATAAATATGAAAATGGAACAAAAGATTAAATACGTTTCCTCACAACCTAGAGAGCAATGGTCAAGAAAAATCGAATTTATATTTGCATGTGTTGGCTTTGCAGTAGGCTATGGCAACTTCTGGAGATTTCCATTTAAATGTTTTAAAAATGGGGGAGGTATATAACTATTTTAACAGTGATTTACATAGTTGTCACCACACTTTAAAGAATGAACAATACAAAATCTGTAATGATCTGCTTCGTTTTGCTCCCTTCAGGGTATACTGCTTCCTTCACTGGTATATATACTATTTGAATGGCCTGTGGCAAAATTCACTTGATTGGGGATGCAGGTACATATTTTGACTACATCTTTAATGACCTATCAAATTGCAAAATAAATTTTATACCAATCTGTTAACCTGTTGCCTCCCTTGTTTAGAGCTTGAACACTGATCAAAATAACATAGGATCACATGCTTTTGCTAAATGATTAAGGAGATATTAGTATTTAAATGTTTTTGATGACATCGTCAGCACGTCGGGTTTGGAAATCAGGTGGTCTGGTCCTATTTCTATCCAAAGTTACCCACGCATGGAACAACGTATTTGTCCTCAAACTTAAAAGTGCAATGCCATTTGCTACTTTTGAAAATGCTATGAAATCAGTCTTGGCCTTGTAAAGCATCAAGAAATTAAAAAAAAAGATTAACATTGACACATGCATTTTATGGCTACTTGAAAGAAAAATGAACACATCCACTAAGCCTATCACAGGAAGAATTAACTGTAATATTACATAACATGCTGTAATATTGTGTAGCTTACAGAATGAGCTTTTATAATAATACGCTAATTTTGTTAGTGCTTTTTTCTTCTAAAAATGTGCAGAATGAGCCTTTTTTGTTAATTAACTATTTAAACACAATTTAGCATCAACTCCCCCATGCAGGGGCAACCTCGGACTAAAGTTGAGCCAATTCCCCAAGGCTAAGCCAACCTTTTGTTTTGGAATAGATAGGTTATGATGTTGCCAAAATACATTTAATACCTCAATATTTTCTTAACTGTTTGTCAAAAATATAAGAACATTTACACATCATTTTCTTCAAGCTGGCTGATGATACCATCAAAATACTTTTAAACCTTAATATCTCCTTAACATTCTTTCAAAGCATGGTATATACATTATTTTGATCAGAGTTTCAAGCTCTATGCAATAAAAGGAACAGGCTAACAAATTTCTGAACAATTATTTTTGTTTATGTAGGGTCATCGAAAACACACACCAGTAACTCTTTACCCCCCTAATCAAGTGGACTATGGACCATGACAATTATATATATATCAACTATAGTATTCTTTCAGTATTTTCTTTTATTTTAGGTGCTTTCTTGATCCCTTTTATACTTTGTCTAATTTTGGCTGGAATACCGTTATTTTTCTTGGAACTAGGAATTGGACAATATTCCCAAGCTGGTCCTTTAAAAGCATGGAATGGTTTGTGTCCCCTCATGTCAGGTATGATTGGATTTTTTTTACTTAATATAATGCCACTTTTAAAAACTCTGATTTTACCATCAATAAGACAGGCATACATTGCAGTATATATAATAATAATAACAACACACATCATAAAGGCTTTTACAAATCTGCTTTAAATTTAGAATTTAGAATTAAATCTTCATATTAATTATTTTTTCGCACTTATTTTTAAAACCTTGTATAAACCTTTGTTTTTAAATGAAGTTCATTGTCATTTTTAGGCATAATGTAAGTATATTTATCTGCTTCATCTTGGAAGCTAAGTTAAAGGTGACAAGAATATTTAAAGGCTTTGTTTGAATTAGCTGTTTAAATTTAAGTAACCTTTTAATATCTACATATGTTTTGTGCAGGTTAGAATCATATAAAGGTCACATTCTAAATGGTTTATAGCAAGTACAGAAATGCATAATGCATTCTTGAGAATAAAAGTGCTTTGTGAAAATTTGTTTTCATTTAACATATCAATACCTAAGAATTCCTATTCTCAGCTGAGCACTAGAAGGAAGGAATAATTTGTTTTTAGTTTCTGGCTCAGCTCAGGGTTGACTCCATAATCTTTAACATTAAAAGTGGACACTACCACAAAGCTACCAATCAGTTTATTCTGCTTATAAAAAACAGGCTTGTAATATAGTTCATGTATATTATGTTACCTATAGGTATTGGATATGCCATGATAGTCATATGTGCTTTGGTATCGATATATTACAACGTCATACTAGCATGGAGCTGTTACTATTTTTTCAATTCCTTTATGTCTCAACTGCCCTGGGTTGGTTGCAAACACGAATGGTCATCAGTAAACTGTTACGATCCTTTTCAGAAAAACATTTCTAGTAATATGTCTGCTGTTATGTTTTCCTCACCAAGTAAAGAATTTTTTATGTAAGTTTATAATTTGTTTTCTTTGAAGCATTTCAATGATACGTAAAGCCCTGCATGCATTGCAAGAGCATCATTTGTGCGCTTTCCATAAAAACTGGTAGATAATAATATGCTGTGAATAGAAGTAGTTAGTTCTGTTTTTGATTTGTTTCTATTTCACCAACCAATCAAGTTGCCCAAATTATAATTATTCAACCTTAAACATTCTGCCTATTAGAAAATGCTACTTTTATTAAAAACATTTTACTTATTAACAAGCCTCTCTCGCATTCAATCTCTTTGATGCACAACATTATTTTTCCTTTCCTTTTTATATCAAATAAAAAAAGGAAGTCGATTTTTTCATATGATTGTTAACACTTGCTGAAAATTTTGAAATTATACAATACATTCCCTGCTAACACTCGTTTTAAAGCCTCCTTTTAAAAGCGAGTCGTGGAGTGTAGCGTGAAGGGAAAAAAAAAAGTTTTGGCTGCTATAATGATTGACCTGTAACTGATCTTCATATATATATATCTGTATTTTGTGAACCTATTTATCCTGAAAAATATAAGTACTATAACAATACATATTATCTATTTTTATTACTAAAAAATGAAATATATGTATATATGTAAAAATCTATGCTTTAACCTTTTCTTTACCATAGATATAACGTTCTAAATATGAGCAAAGGAATTGATAACATGGGATCGTTGAATTGGAAACCAATGTGCTGCTTAATTTTATCTTGGATTCTAGTTTATTTTTGTATATGGAAAGGCATTCGAACGACAGGAAAGGTATATAAATCACTTAAGATGTTTATCTAGGCCAAGGACACAATGCTTTCACTTTCGGTGGCACAGTAGCTTTCAATAATCTGTTCAATGTATTTCTGTACGTTTTTGTATTCTTTTTGTAACTTCTTTTCCAGGTCGTTTATATCACGGCTACGCTTCCTTACATTATGCTTTTTGTCTTCCTAATACGAGGATTGACCCTTGATGGTGCTATGGTGGGAATTAAATATTACGTGACGCCAGTTTGGGGAAAACTATTAGAACCACAGGTACGGGTTAACAATACTTTCAAGGACGTAGCACAGGTACGCAGTACAGGCCATGTCCCCCAACTTTTTTAAAGTAATGCGGAACCAGAAAAAGAAAGAAATGTTATTTACAACAAGTTTAGATTTAAGTAATTCCTATTTTGCCCAAAAGGTTGGGTGAAATTTCGGTAGAATAATTGTATAATTATTTAATTATTGTGGTAATAATTAAGCACTTATTTCATCCTTACGTTATTTTTTAGGTCTGGGTGGATGCAGCCTCGCAAGTATTTTACTCCCTGACTATAGGTTTTGGTGTGATGTTAACATTTGCTAGTTACAATAAAAGCACCAATAATTTGTATAGGTAAGTTGTCCCAGAACGGGTCAAATGCATTATATTTTTTTTTAGATATCAACTCAAATTAGTCTATGGAATATTTACGATTTAAAATTTTGCACATTTATTCCACTTGTTCATTTCTACTAGCAAGCGATTGAAAATTTAAATCGAGAGAGAAATAACATGGCGGCGATTAGCAAGTTTCTTTTATTGAAATAAAAATTACTTTTGGTTGCGATTCTTTACAAAAGCCTCTATACGGAATGAATGAACGTTTATATCATGAAGAAATAAAGACTTGCAGATGCAATATAAATTTGAATGCATGTACTCAAGACCATCACAAAGGTTACATAAATTTGTTCCCATGTTTAAAAAAGTCCTCAAAAACAGTACAAACATTTAACTGAAATTATTATTAAAACGTCTTGAATTCTTCTTACAACCGCTTCCATGTAAATGCTGGAATGCTGCATTACAACTTGTTATCCTCCATTATGTTTTGTGTTATCAAATATGCGTGCGAATGAAGAAAAAAGTTTTGAAACTTTCAAGCGGTTGCTTCGAGTCCGCTTGTCATTATATAATGTTTTTGTAATCAACCCATAAGATTGAAGAATTTAATGATAAATATTTCGTCCGCCTTAAAATTACGCGGATGGAAAGCAGCCTTAAAAAAGCATTTCTGCTTACGCCATCTTCAGCTACATAAGCCGAACATTTTTTAACAGAATAAAGTTACAAATTTCAATAAAAACAAGAAAAATGGCAACTTTTATAACTCAAATGACAACCTATTTTTTGACCTCAATATTGACCGCCTATGTAGCTGCTGTGCGAAAAACTGTCGCTTGATTTTCATTAAACTTTTGACTACAGTGCCACACGATTTACAATAGTGTTTAGACAAACTTAATGTTGGCTGTTTATTTTGTATTTTTTGGTTGGCAAGAATTGGCTGTGAGAATACGTATTTATATAACAACACATTACTCTTTTTCCATAGAGATGCATTTCTTATTGGTGTAACAGATGCAGCTACCAGCATATTTTCTGGTTTTGTTGTGTTTGCTATTATTGGTTACATGGCTGAGCTACAGCACAAACTAATAGACGATCCCTCCATAGCAACTGATGGTAAGTGCTGTCTGTCGTTACTATGCTGAGTTATAGGAATTCTGATTTGCGAAAGGAACCTTCTTTTTCTTCTCCCTCACCTTATAATGTTTTCATTAGAGATACCTTAATTGGTAATTTTCGCGCAAAAAGTTTGTTATTGCAAAAAAGAAATTACGTGCAAAATTTTTGCGCGAAAATTGATACGCGCGAAATATAATTCTGCGATTTACATTAAATCAACGCTTTTATACTTTGTATTGAACCCTGCATTTTACTATTTTTTTCATGTTTTTTGTGGAAGAATTTAAATTTGCGCGAAATTAAACACGCAAGGAATGCGCTCATATTGATATTGTGCGGAAATTTAAACGCTGCGCAAAAATAAATACGCGAAATATTTTTATTTTTTTTGCTGCGCGAAAATTTACTACGAATACGATCGTATAAGAAAGTGACAACGCAAGTGACAACAAAAAATAAGACTTACAATTTTGAATATTCTATAAAATTAAAGTATTTGTTTTTTTTTACAAAAACCTTCTTAGGGACCATAAACATATGACGTCCAACTTTTAGGGGGGGCGGGGGGGTCACCGAAAATGATGATGTTCTTGGATGGGAGGGGGCGGGGGGTTGCTGCCTTCTTGGACGTCCATCGTATATTCTTTTTCTGAAAACAATTTTAAAAACAGTGAAAATAAAGGAAGCAACTTTCGCTCCAAAGTAGAGAATGAAAGACGAGGAAGCCAATCTACTGCAGTATTTATATTCTCAAACATTAAAATCGAACATTCTATTTTCTCTTGTTTACATCGAGATCGTATTCGTACTGCAGGTGTCAATATTTTCGGGGGTAGGGGGGGGGGGGTAGGTATGCTCAAAATTGGACGTCCAAAGAGGGGGGTTACAGTTGATTTGGACGTTACTGGATAAGGGGGGGCGGGGGGTCCAAAATTGGCCAAAATCAATGGACGTCATATGTTTATGGTCCCTTACGTACAAAATATTTTAGATAAAAAGATTATTAGAGTTTCCGAAACCGTGTAATTTGTAGCTATTCTATATTGAACAATTGAACCGACTCCTATGCTTGCATCATTCAGCGTCATTCCTATATTTTAATTTCAATATATAGGATGCTCTCTATTATAGCACTTTTATTTCTAACTCCTCTGTACAGCTCTATGTATAATTTCTAAAAATGGCTGAAAATAATTTCACTATTTTATTTAGGGCCTGGATTAGTGTTTATTGTTTACCCAGCAGCCTTAGCGACTTTACCACAACCACATATTTGGTCTGTCATATTTTTTCTCATGTTGATAACATTGGGGCTTGACAGTCAGGTTTGCTGATCTTTTTTGTATTTCTGTTAATGTTTGGCCTAGCGAGTCAAAACGATTATAAGACGTTTTAATTAGACTCCTGTGAAAAAGATTTTTTATAACGAAACACATCTTTAGAGCTTTGAAATGAAATGATTGATAGCCTTTACTTAACTAGATTTTCACAATGCAAATGTTCATTTACTTCTTAGGAGTAATTCTAATTTCAAGTGAGAATTTTCTTTTAATTTTATTTAAAATAAAAAAAATAAGCAAATACATTTACGCAATTGGACATAGTTTTTTGATTTAGTGACCTTCTTGAATCTAAACACAGTGTGATGCTGGTTAATCATGCTTGACTCTTAATCATACGGATTCTGATCTCACTCCTGTTTTAATACGTTGTTGTCGCTCACCAATTGACTGTCAATCGGCTTGTTACTTACTTAGATTGACGTTCCATTTATTTATAATCTATTTATTTCATTTAGCTAACAATTAGATTACAATTGTCCAGACTGTTTTTTTTTTAGTTTGGGCAAGTAGAATTAATATGTGCATGCATTATGGAGAGGTATCCCAAAGTTTTGGAAAAACGGAAAGAAATTGTTGTGTTGCTCGTTTGTATTGTGTTATCTTGTTTGGTTTGGTTTGTGTTTCTGAGGTTTGTGAATTCATTCATTTAATATTCGTTCGTTCGTTCGTTCGTTCGTTCGTTCGTTCGTTCGTTCGTTCGTTCGTTCGTTCGTTCGTTCGTTCGTTCGTTCGTTCGTTCGTTCGTTCGTTCGTTCGTTCGTTCCGTGTCGTCGTTCGTTCGTTCGTTCGTCGTTCGTCGTCGTCGTGTCGTCGTTCGTCGTTCGTTCGTCGTTCGTCGTCGTCGTCGTTCGTCGTCGTCGTCGTTCGTCGTCGTCGTCGTCGTCGTCGTCGTCGTTCGTCGTCTCGTCGTCTCGTCGTCGTCGTTCGTTCGTCGTTCGTCGTCGTCGTCGTCTCGTTCGTCCGTCGTTCGTTCGTTCGTTCGTCGTCGTCCGTCGTCGTCGTTCGTCGTCGTTCGTCGTTCCGTTTCGTCGTGTCGTTCGTCGTTCGTCGTCGTCGTCCGTTCGTTCGTCGTTCGTCGTTCGTCTGTTTTGTATAAAAAGCATTCGCAGTGAAGCCATTCTGAAATCTTTGCATTTGGTTAAAAGCGATGATGTTTTCAACACTGGTTAATTTTTGAAAGTTCCGTTAGGGAACGTTCACATATTAGAATCAATTTTTGCCTATTTTCTACTCGCCCCTCCCCAATGTAATCAGTCGTAATCATTTGGTTGACCCCCCCCTCTCAAAATTACTTACCCCCCCCAAAAAAAAAAATACATGCAAGATATAGAATATGGCGAATACAAACGCTTTAGATAGTTGATATTTTTCACACTCATGATAAAATATGCTGTTAATTTTTTTTGATTTGCTTATGTCATCAAACCACTTGACCCCTCCCCCCTCCCCCATAATCAAGCGTAAGCATTTCAATGACCCCCTCCCCCTACTTGATTCCGTAATATGTGAACGCTCCCTTATCGTGCGTACTCGTTTTTTGACAGTTTAATGAGTTTAATCATCAGTAGAAAATTATCCGTAGATTAAAAGTAGACGAATCCTAAGTATCCGGGTACTCTTCTCCACGGTAGTGAGAATATAAAAGCTCAGTAAAGAGGCGACACTTTATACACAGGGGAAGAGGCGCTAGATATAGAGTATTATGTCCACAACTATAAATGTTCTTGAAAACACCTTCAAAATAAATATATTGTATCTGTATAACGTTGTTATGATTTTATTTATTTATCTATGTTTCATATTTTTCTATTTATTCACAGGGTGGTATGTATGGTTCCATTTAATAGATACGTATTCTGCTGGCTCGTCTCTTTTGTTCGTTGGATCTATTGAACTTGTTACTGTGGCATGGATATATGGTAGCTATCTTTTCACTTTGTTTCTGCTTTTTTAAATATTCTCATTTGTTTACATTTAGACCATGAAGGCGGACTAAAAACAATGTACTAAAAATAAGACCTCGTGAACATTCAATGAAACCGTTTGCGTTTACTATTTATTATCGTTTTTATCTCCTCCCCTTTGCTTACACTTCACGATGGGCATACTCGTTGTAGGGCTAAACATTTAACACCAGTCCATATCGCGTTGAAACTCGCGTAAATAAAGCAAATGTTCCAAGACTCGAGTTTGTTTTAGATCATGGAGGTAGAAATAGAATCTATCTAACCAAGGAGGTTCTATCTAACCTCCATGGTTAGGTTGGAGAGAAATAAAACATTTTTGCACATTGAAAATCTAAACATACCCTGTGTTTTCTTGTGTTTTTTTTTAACTTTGATGGATTAATAAAAGAAATACATTTAACTCCCGGTAACTCGAATCTCAAAAGGACCGAGGAAAATAGTTCGACTTAACGAATGTTCGAGTTAAACCAAAGCTCCCGTTAATTCGAATTTCATCTAAAATAAGATTATAGTTCTAGTTAAAAGGTGTAATATTTGGCGATAAAAAGGCATGCAAGTTTCTTGTAAATTGATTTCCTTTGACGGACAACATTATTTATATTACATAAAACTAAAAAGAAATTAAGACATTTATCTAGTCTTCGAAAGTTCGAATTAAGGGGGGAAAAAGGATCGAGTTAACGAATGTTCCTGTTATTCCAGATTCGAGTTAACCGGAGTTATTTTAAGAAAGTATTAACGAAAGTTCAAGGGACCCAAGAGAATGGTTCAGTTATCCGGTGTTCGAGTTACCGGAGCTTGTTAGACTCGCAAAACTTTCTTACACCAGACTTGTTGAGGTTGGTGGACTCACCTAAAGTAATTACCCATAAGTGGAAGGTGGATGATTCGCCTCCCTCCCTCTGTAATTTTTAAAGTTTGTTGTTATTCGACATGAAACTTTTCACCAGTAACAACTTAATCAAAAAATGCTGATGTCAGCATTTTTCCCAATCAAATTTGCGGAAATGGGAAAAATTAGCTTAAGTTCGCTGCTATTTTACTTTCCAGGTGCTGAAAAATTTAAAGAGAATATTGAATCCATGGTAGGCTTTAAGATTTCCTATATTTGGGTCATCATATGGAAGTTTATAACACCTGTTATAACCATCGTAAGTCACTATTTATATGAAGAAAGTCATTTTTTAATGTTACTTTGTCTTGTCTGTCCTGGTGTACTGATACTAGTTTTTAAATAAACACCTAGAATACAAATGACGTAAGAATTTTCATAATTAACATAATTAAATGATTTTATATTTTTAGTGCAGAACAATACGTTTTTTTATTGTCGCTTTAGCGTTTAGTTTAAACCTAGGGATGAAAAGTTTGATAAACAGCTTAGGTCGAGATAGCAAATTTACCATGTGTCTTTTTTTTCTTGTAGGGTATCTTCTTGTTCGGTTTGATAAATCACAAACGTCTAACTTTTGAAGTTAAATATACCTACCCAGATTGGGCTGAAGCACTGGGATGGTTAATGTCACTTGCTTCAATGTTGTGCATTCCAGTTGTGGCGCTAAAGAAAATTGTGCAAACAGATGGTTCATTGAGAGAGGTAAAAAAGTCGTTCGTGGCTTGGCACATTCTTATAATTCTTTACCTCTCAGGATTGTAGAATAGTGTTAAAGAATCTTGAAAAATTTTATGTTTGCTAGTTCAAGAAGGCCTTGAATGTTCTTTAATTATCAAGCGCACAGAACAAAGCACGTGCTTTGATTCAATAACACAGCCTGGGATTAGTTATGCATTGTCCACAACTACAAACTCAATTTTTTATATTTGATGAAAAATTGACAGTAGTATGTGATTAAGCTAAATTGTCAACTAAGCTTTTTACCCGTATTTTGTCAGCAACATGCACGAAATATTGTGGGTTGTTTGGGAGGCAACACCCGGGGTGCAAAGAATGTGTTCTATTTCACCAAATAAGAATGTAATCAGAGTAGGCAAATTTTCCCGAGTTTTTGTTAATTCTTCAAAATTTGTTCGGATTCAAAATTTGTCTTTTTTTGGTTTTTAAACGATTCACACTTGTTTTTCCTTCTGATTTTCTGATTTTTTGATTTTCCAAAGCACTTTAACCAATAGAATTATTTTTTTGGTGAAATTTGTGAAATTTAATATACCAAATATTAGGACTTGCTAACTATGCGAAAAATTAGTTCTCGCGGAAATATAATTCCGTTATGGCTTACGTAATCGGGATTTGACTTATTATTTTGACTCACAGATAAGTTTTTATTATATAAATATTAGAAACGAACTCCAGGACTGAACTAATATTTTATTCACCGCCTGTCTTAAAAAAGTCTAATTCACTTCACTTCTTTTCAAATTTTTTTTTCAAACTTTGAGTGAAAAGAAAAACCGTATACACCTATCATAAATATTAATTACCGAGACTATAACTTGACTCAGACTGCAGCTGTAAAATAAGTATATCTTAAGCGGAACCGCATTTAACCTCTCAATCGCATATACTGCTATTTGTTGGAATTTGTGATTGATATATTAGTGGAATATTCTGCAGTAGTAGCTCGTTTGTTCTTTGCGAGAGACTTTAACATGCAGCCCAGCCTGAAATAGCCACGAAAATGTTATAATAGAGAAAAACTTCTCGCCGACAAAAAAATGCTAAAAAAATAATTTTATATATTTAGGCAAATGCACAATATAAAATGATATTAATTTTTTTACGCATTCTATATCTATTTTACGATGTTTTGATTGTCATCTAAAAAAGCCCTTTGTACAAACAATGCGACGTGTTTGCCGTCAACAATTTTAAGCCGATAAACTGTAGAGGAAAAATGACTCACTCGTCGACAATTTTATGCTGACGAAACTCCAGGTTAATTTCGGGGGCTGGAAATATTCAAGTTATGGGGATTAAAATTCTATTCGTATACTTTTACCGAACCGAGAAAAAATGCTTTTTGAATTTTTCCCTTAAATAATGCAACTTTTTAAAGCAGATTTACAAAGTTAAACAAAACCTTGCCATTCTTCGTCTCTATAATAATAGCCGTCGTCTGTCTGTTTGTCTGTCTGTTACGGAAACTCTGAAATGCGATATATAAAGGACGGGCGACCCCTGGATTTTTCACGGGTTGACGACTAGTCTTTTCATAATATTTCAACCTATCGGTCATATTGTTTTTAGAGATTGCGCGTACTGACTACACCTAGTCTAGAAGATCGTACTGAAAAGGACATAAATGACGAAGCTCAATATTTGGCAAGTGCTATGTAACAGTTTATCAAAATGAGACTATTGTGTGATGTTTATTACCTTCTTGCGAGGAGTAGTAGCTGAAATGCATCACACCAAACGCAATAGAAAATGTTAATACCGCACTTTAATCGAACGCAACAATATTGTTAATACTGCACTCCATCTCACACAGCAGGAATTTGTTAATACCGCACTTTATTTAACGCAGCAGTATTGTTAATACCGCACTTTATGAACGCACCAGTAATTGTTAATACCCGCACTTTATCGAACGCAGCAAGAATATTGGTAATACCGCACTTAATCGAACGCAGCAGTAATTGTAATACCCCACTTTATCGATCTGCAGCAATAATTGTTAATACCGCACTTTATCGATCCGCAGCAATAATTGTTACTGATTGTATTGAATTCCACAGAAGAAATGTGTTAATACTTATCTGTTATCATAACACGCGATGTGGGTGTTTATTTAATTTTTCCAATTTTGTTTTGAAGAAAATCCGCACTGTTTCTTATAGAGTTGTTACATATAAAAAACGATCGAGGATTTGACCGTAAAATATTGACAATACAGTATGTAAAAAGGACCGATAATGAGGACGTTAAGTTAGGGTGGCGTATAATGGGCGGCAGTTATACTTTCAATGAAATTAAATTGTTATATAGCTCCGTTATTTATATTAAATATTCCCACTTATTTATCAAATGCAAGTTTATTTAAATTATACGGTTTGATTGATTTATTTTTTGTCTCTGTGATTACAAATTATATTTTAAATAAGCATGTATTTCTTTCTCTCCTTTTCTTATTTTATTTTTATTCTCCTCTGAAGGTTTTCCCAATAAAGTATGAATTACAGTAAAGAGAGGGGGGTAATTTTTTGAAATCTAACATAAGAAAAAGTTTTTTGCAGAAGTTTTTTTTCGTGTATTACGGAAAATCAAATTTTTCGTAAGAATTTAATTAAGCAATTTTGAAAATTGAAATTTTGCGCGAATTTAATTTCACGAATTCGAGGTAATTCGCGAAATTCGCGAAAAATTACTTCCCGTGACAATTTCTTCCCTTCTTTCTTAAAGTACAAACCTTATTGCTGCTTTTGGTACACGCTTTTTATATAAGCAACTCTTTATTATAACAGATAACCAACATGAGGCACAAATTCTTTAGAAAACGTAGCAAATGGTAAGCTACAGTCACCCTGAAGTAAGTGAATGAAAAAAATAACAAACAACGGAGGTTCTGAAAAGAGCAATGCCGTAAGTGTGAAGAAGTTTCGACGGGAAGTAAATTTTGCAAAGACGAAAGCTTTTTTGGGAAAAACAAATATTTTTTTTTGAATTATTTTATTTTTTCACTACAAACGACCATAAACTTAGGAAAAAGGAAAGTCAGTCGTCATAGATTACTAAAATCAATAAAATTTTCGTAATTTAATTTCAGGCGGAATTTACTGAAAACTACGAAAATTGCTAAAATTTTCTTCCTGTAGCTTCCGAGATTTTCCTTATTCAAAAAGTCATAAGTTTCGTACGCAGACAAACGTAATTTACGAAAGTTTGATTTTTTATAACTAGCTTGCCTAACTGACCTGTCCAAGTAGAAAGTCAACAAGCAAAAGTAAGCAACAGTTAAGCCTTAACACAAACTAAAACAACATTGAACATTGAATCTCAACCCAAATTTTCCAAAATTTATTAGGCATGTAATACATCTCTTTACATAGCAGTGTTGAAATATTTTGCGCGACGATTCTTAGAATTTGAATTTTTTCCAGATACTAGTTCCTTATATAAATTATATAAACACATTCATTCCACTTAACATAGTTCGATATGTGACCAAAAGGCGGCTAAAGATTTCTTTTTCAACACTTCACAAGGAAACTTCGTTTCCAGTAGCTTCTAAAAAAGACTGGCGACGACGGATAAAAAGTCTCGAGAATGAAGTTGGCTTAAAGTTATAATCAGGAAGCTGGATTAGGAAGCAGTGATTTCCAAGTGGTTTGTAAGACTTGTTTAAATAGCAACCTTTAGAATAGAGAAGAAAATAATGAATGTTTATCATAGGATTTTAAACTCGTTTGCGTTGTCTTTTGTTCTCGATCACTGGCCGCGCCATTATCAACTA